>CAOGCB010038053.1:0-10401 GCA_948266635.1 Cnidoscolus chayamansa
ATAAAAAAATTTCACGAATATTAACAAGGATCATTAATTTATATATTAATATAATTTGTACATATGTCTAATATAATATTGTGTACAAAAAAAATAAATAAGCCCTAATTAATTAACCATAAATACATATAAACTACTTAATTATGCAATCTTAATACCTAATAAACAACGTTTAATTATCCAATCAAACCTTGAATTCTCCCTCAAATACAAACACCACAATTACATCATAAATCAACAAATGGGTATTTAATTATATAAATTATTTACTCTTTTTTAATCAAATCTCATAGGAAAACCATGCTGTTACCCATCTCAAATCTCATGTTCTCCATGCTTGAAGCTCCTCCATCTCCCAAGCTAGTTTCTTCCATGTTCATGTCTTCCCACAAGAACCCATAATCCTCATCCCTTTTGGAGGTGATATCAGTAGTAGTATTGGTATTCATGAAAGGGTTGGTGTTCCTTTCCTGGGAAAGCTGAAGAAGGTTTATCAAAGAGCTTTGATCATGGTTTATTTGATGATGATGATGGGTTGGGGTTGTTGATGAAGATGATAATGAGGTGATTTGCTGATGATATCCACAAGGAAGACCCGGGGGATGATGATCAGCTACAGGAGAAGCTGATAAATTATTGGAAGGAGCAGTGGTCTCAAACATGAAGTGTTGATCAAATTTGGTGCCGTTTTCTCCTTTGCTTTTATGGAATACTCTACACAACACCCAATCCTCCTGTAATAACAAAACATGTCAAATTAAGGATAACCCACTTCAAATTTTAGGTATACATGTGAGAGACAAGAACTGGACAATTCACAACTGCCTTTGCATGAGTCACTAGTCACTGATATGGCTACAAATACAAAGAGGGCTCAATGGACAACTTGCATGTCTGTTTCTTCTAAGTTTCTTTAAGAGAACGTGGACCTTTACCTATTATTAGCCAATCGATATGCTGTTATGTCTCTTTAAACTATTCAATCATTCAGCAATCTCTTTCTTTCACATTCTAATAAAACTAATTATAAGCATGATATATATGTTTTGATATAGTGTTAATAACAGTAGAAATTGATGAATATATATATGTATATAGTTTGGAATTAGCTATCTCACCTTAGGAGGCATATGTGGGGTTTCGAGACGAAACTCGTGCATGATCCAACCAGTCTTGATTCCATTAGGAGCTCTGTTCCTGTAGAACACTAAGGTCTTTCTCATCCCTACAATCTCACGAGTTGTAGGGTCCAGCACCGCACGATCTTTTCCTGTAGCCTTCCAGTATCCAGATGTCGTAGCTCGGTTGGTTCGGAATCCGGTGGCATACTTCCGATCCCGGAAGCTAAAGAAGTACCACTCATTTGCATTGAGCTTAGCCACCTCTAAAATTTCCAATAGTTGAGTTAGATAAAACAAAGCTTTCATGAACATTGCTTTATGTCTGAAATGTGTACTAATGAAAAAGAATGGTTTTGTGGTTGGTAATTCTTATTAAATTAAAATTCTTGATAGCTTGACTATAAATTTAACCTTTTTTTCCCTTCCAATCTAACTATTGACTAAGTATATATAAGGCCAAATCTTTTCTCATTGCTAGAATTATTGCACTGAATTAATGATGGTGAGTCTATGTCATCTCATGAGTCATGTCCAAGAAACGATACAAGCGATCAATACACAATAATTATTAATACAACCATGTGGGAATTGAAGACAAGAAAAGAACTTGTAAGAAAGCGGTTCAAATTACTTGATGAAAAATCAAATTTTGAAGTATTTATGAGTTTTGGCTTATGGGTATTAAAGTTAGTTTTTAAAATTTGGAAGTTAATTACTAATTATAGGTTGATAAGGCCAGTAAGCATGCATTGGCCCATTTCTTGACTCGTGGGATGGTTGGATTGGTGGAATAATATTAAGAGAAGAAGCAAAGCCACACGGATCAACAAAATAAATACTTGAAACACAAGACAGTGAAGTCAAGATCACCTAATTATTAACAAGGCTTCTCTTTTGCAATTATTTTATAATTTTCTTTTTCTATATGTTGAGAAGTTTTGAATTCGCCTAACCTCATCGAGAAAGAAAGAAGGAAAAGAAAGATCAACACAAGTTAAACGAACAAGAAATAGATTAACATGGTTGCCAAGTTTCCGAAGCCCTTGTCTTCTAACTTAGCTGTATTATTGATCTTGTAATCTTTACAAGTCGGTGAATTACATGCAATTTCTAGAGGTGGAAGGGCAGCTAAAGAACCCTGAAATGAAATTGGGTTTCTTTGAAGTAAAAGTTATTAATTAAAAAGAGTGCATGTATATGCAGTTCTTGAAACTCATACTATTTTATGAGGATTAATATTTTAAAAAATAAATAAATAAAAGAAAGAGAAGTGAAGCACCGAATTGATAATGGAGAATACGCGGCTTTTGTCATATAAGACTTTGTATAGAAGCAAATCTTGCTATAGAGAGGATAAGCATCCCAAGAAAGGTGGTGTGTGTGCAGTAAGTCTATGTACTTCCAGGAATAATGAGAGGGGAAAAGATTCAACCTTTCTTGTTTTTGGATCCAAAGATGATAGAAATATCGTCGTATACATATTAAAGGGTAAATGAAACAGGGGAAAAGAGAAAAAGATAGATATTGTATATATTTGATAATAATATCTAGCTTATCCAAAGAATAAGCAAAGATAAAAAAAAAAAAAAAAAAGCTCGACGGCTGAGAAGACATTGATATAACTCTAATGACAAGAAACCCAAGACTTAAATTTGGTAGGATTGACATGTGTTATAATTAGGCATGGAATGATTTAAGGTTTTTCTTCAATGAAGTTAAGGAGAAAAAAAAGCAAACGCTTAGTCCAAAGATCAATCTTTTTTCTTGTTGCTTTCTTTCTTGGATTTTCTTGAAAATTTTTAGTAGATTAGGAGAAAGAAAAGTCTGGAAACATGATGGGGAAGAAAGGCTGGCATTAGCAGAAACATAGCCTACTATTCTCTCTCTGTCAAATGAAAATCCATGTGAGCTGTTTTGTCTCTTTGCCTCGTACAAAAATAAGAACAATTTTTATTTTAAATGGTTCTGTTGAGTTTGCATGCAAACATCAAGAAAATCAAGAAGAGACCACAATTGCTTGATATATATCATCACTGAAGAATCATGTTGAGAGTGAGGTAGTGGAAGGGGAAGTGATAATTAGCAAGAAATGTGAAAAAAAAAAAAAGAAAGCCATTGATGGAGAAGAAGTGAAGAAAAAACCAAATAAATAAAAACAAAAACCAAAAGAGAAAAGATCACAATCACCTACCAGGAAGCTGCCATGGCTCACATGTATGCAAGTCAATTTCAACCAAAGTACCCTTCAAAACCTCTTCATTTGTGATCTTTTTGTAGAGATAATGGCAGACCAGTTCCTCATCACTGGGATAGAATCTAAACCCAGGAGGCAGAGTTGCTCCAATGTCTCTTAGCCCCATCTAATCTTTCTTCTTCTTCTTCTTCTTCTTCTTCTTCTTTCTTTTGCTGTTGTTGCTGTATTTTGGAAGGCAAAACCAAGAAAAGGGTTTAAGAAGACATATAAAGTTTGTTCCGAAGTTAAAAATAGGAAGCCAAAATATATAGTTAGAGAAGGGAAAAGAAAGGTCTGAGAATAGAAATAAAATATGAAGAAGAAAGAGTTGGTATCATATATATATATATATATATATATATAATAGGATGGATGGATGAGAAAGTGGGTTTGCTGGTTACACTTTCTTACAATGTTCTTAGCTAAGACCTAAGGGTCCATGCTTGTGTAACTAGTTAGTTATCAAAGAAAAACTAAAGTTGCAAGAAATCTTTGTGAAAAAATTTATTTCACACACACATACACATATATATATAGACAAATATTCCATACAAATTTATTATACAAACCTTCCAAAACACCCCTTTTTTTATTTTATATATTTTTATTACTAAAGGATTTATTAACTCAATTACAATTTAATAATTATTCACGTGCCCTTCAAGTCCATAGAATTCATTCAATCATATATATATATATATATCAAACCCTTTTCTTATTATCATTTGCTTTAAGTATTTGTATTAAAAAAAATTAAAAAAATGGTATGGATTTAATAATTCATTGGTTGGATGAATCCATCATCAAAGGGGCCATGCCATTTGTAATTGGACAAAATTCCCAAGAACAAAATGTCCCAAGCACGTGAACCATTGTGATTGATCTAAGACCTTCAAAACATGGACAGCTCAAGAAAAACAAAATTTTTTTAAATAAATAGATGGAAATTTAATTTATTATTTATTTTTTTTATTTTTAAAAAAAAATAATCATACATGGAAGCCCTTCCCATCTGTTCAATTTTAGATCACATAAGAATCATTTTGGATTGATTCAGGAATTGTGGGGTCCAATAATGATGAAGGACAGTAGGTCCCATATACACATCAATACATCTTCTGAAACTTATCTAGCAAATTAAATTTTAGTGATTTTTTTATTTTAATTTATTATTAGAAACCCAATAATAATAAAAATAAGGACAAAAGGGTATTTGTCACAACATGTATCATCTGATCATAATAATTAAGATTTTATATATTACATGATGACTGGACTGGGGTCACATTCTCTCTCTCTATATATACATATTTATGTATGCTTTCGCACACATTTAATTAATAATAAATATTTATTTAATTTTATGGTCATTTTCGGACAATAAATGATAAATATTTACAGAAACGGAACAAGGGACAGTTATTAGTTTCGTGGGTTATGATATTGTCGGAAAAGAAGAGAGAGTTAAATAAATGAGGGATTAATTAAATTAAATTAAATTAAATTAAATTAATAATAATAAATGGAAGAAGATGTCCATGTCATCCTAAATTAATACAAAAAGATAATTTGAAAAGGGGGTAAAAAGAAAATGATGAGTAGGATTAAGAGAAAAAAGATCCTAAATTAGCGGGAGGCAAATGCGGCGGAAGACAAGTGAGTCCACAAACAAAGAAACACGTCATTAAAAGTGACGTATGGATCATTCTAATTTAATATTATTCTAATTTCAATAACTATCAACACGAATATCATTGTTTCTTCCCCCGTTCAGATTTTTACAACCGCAATCATTCATTTCTTTTCTATAATTATTACAAATTTTTATTTTAATTTTTTTTTAAATTAAATAAATTTATTAATCAAATTTAAAAAATAATATTTATATATTTTATATAATTTTGTCGATATTATTTTTATATTCTACGATATAAAATTATAAATTTTGATTTATAATATTTTTAAATATAATTAAATAATAGCAAAGCTAAAAATATATATGAAAAAATAGAAAGTGGGGTTTATTCGGTGAACCCATTGTTTTCTAAAAAAAGAAAAGAAAAGAAAAAAGAGGCTCTCCCAGTCGAAGTGTTAAGGTTTTGGGAATGTTTGGTTAGGTGGATTAAAGTGTTGTTATGTTCTCATGTTATTGAATGAGTGACGCCTTCTTCCTCTTCTTTCGCAACACATCACCCAATCATTCCCATTTCTTACTGTTACTTTCTTTCCTAAATAACTTATTAAATTTATTATTTATATTTCGATATTAATAATATATTTATAGAAATTATATATAAAACAAAATTCTCATTACTATGTTTTAATATCATAATATAATAATTATTTTATTTTTTTAATAAAAAATTAAATATTTTTAATGAAAATAAAAATATTATTAGTATCTTAAAAAATAAATAAATAAATAAAAGGTGTTTGGTTTTAGAAATGGGATGGGGGGCAGTGACTTGTAACAGGGAATAATTTGTTTGCTTCAAATGGCCTAAAGATGGGTAGCATGAGGTCATGTAGTACAGCTGCCCAATGAGAAATTTTGCCAACTCAGCTTCAATTAAACCATAGATACCCAGGTGGCATTCTCTTAATAATGCTTTTTGGCAAGTTTTTATTACTTGGAAACATTGCTTTCCAAATCATTTTTGTGGCCTACATTTTCTAGCCATTTTGGATAATTAATATTATTATTATTTTTTAATAAAATAAATAAATCAATGTTTATCCTAACTTATTCCCATATAAATGAGACATATGAAATAAAATTATTTATTTTAATTAAAATTGAAAATGATTTCTTGCAATTATTTATAATTAAAAGAAAAAAAAAGAGAGTGTGCTTTGCTTCTTTATTTTATTTGTAATATTTAATTTTATGTTTGCCATATAAGCAACTGATGAGTTTGTACATATGCACATATATAGTATTTCTTCTTCCACTTCTCCTTTAATTTCTTGCTTCATTTTTCTTACTTACTCTCTCGCTGTTTCGGACATCAACAAGACTTCATGGGAGAGACATGTGTGCATGTATATATATATATATATATATGTAAGAAAAGTGATGCAATTAATTAGATTCCATATCTTTGTTCATAGGACAAGCAGCGGACATTTGCTTTAAACACTTTTGAATTTTGCGACATCTGAAGTGATGTTGCCGGCGACATATATATATATCGATTTTTTTAAAGATTTTTATACGTCGATGCGTTAATTATTACTGGGTTATTGAGATTATATTAAAAAAAAAAAAGAAGTTACATGGTAATTAAAGGGAATTTTACAACAGTAAAATGCATTGGAAAGCTGACGTGGAATAATATGGCACTCTCATTATTAATTAGTCAGAGACATACACTGCAGGATAATTTAATACTTTTATGTCATTTTCATATTATATATAAAAAAAAAGAAAAATTTCCCATTGCACATCAAAAGATTCGGTTGGTAGCTTGGGAACATAGGAAATTGTTTACTACAAGTATAAGCATCCTCCATCATCCATACATCCATACCCATACATCTACAATCATTTACATGTTCATCACCTTCCCCGACCTTTTTTATTTTTAACATCTTATATTTCATGATGAATGTGATGAGTTCATTACCATGTACATGCATGGTGGCTAAAGGCCATCCATGATAACAGGAAACGTCTCGTTTTGTGGAGATCAAATGGGACAAAGGGTATTGTGGAGGTGACAGCTGGCTTACTACAACAAGTTATGATGTATCTCAAAAGAAATTAGAGAGAGAAAGCGTGTGTTGAAGGCTGAGATCACATAATTGATTGATCATCACCAGTTAACACACACACACACAGCAAAGCCAATCACAAGTTTGCTTTGATATACAAAACCCAGTTGTTTGATATATGCATGAGTATCAGATGAGGGAATTTTAAGGCAAAATTATTCGAGAATGAAGACCCACATCCACATCTTGTCATCGATCACTCCATGATAGGCTAATGAATATACAACATACACCAGCTTGGCATTTACGTGGATGCACATCTCTCCATCCATTGTATGGGCTTATCAAATCCATCATCATATATCCATAGATGGATCATCAAACCCCAGACCTAGTGTCTGCCTAGCTTTCAACTAGTCATTCTGTACTGTTCCTTTTGGTGAAAGCTATCAATATTCCACTGATGGTGATGAAACTGTTTCTTTCAGTTCCTGTTTAGTTTTGGGAATTGGGACCATACCCTTTAATCATCTCAACCTAAGCAACCTATATATACATCTAATTATCCATTATTAATTTATAAACATCGCACTCTATTGGGCTACCTCCGTTTCCTGAGAAAATTTCACCATGCAATAATGGAGAGAAGTGAACCTACCACAAAGAGTTGCTATCGGAATGATACACTAGAATCCGTAATCTTTAAGTAAAAATGAAACGATTTTAAATCAGTCTTCAACAACGTCAGGTCGACCATCAAAAGTGACCAAAGTGAAAGTAATTAGTTAACATGAACATGGATTAACACCCACATACGTGTCCATGATTGTTATCTTGGGAAACATATTTTGACAAACTAACAACATTATTATCTTTCAATCACGAGTCTAATTCTATCAACCTACATGCAATGGCCTACTTACTCCAAACCCTAAATAAAAAAAAAAGTCGTAGCTTTTATATACGTTTTAGGGTTGAGATAAAAGATCGATTTAATCTTATAATCAGGGTGAGGTGACAATTAAAACCTGGAGCTAGGGCATTGATTAGATTATTGATTTAGGGTTGATGGGATCCACATGTTGTAATCGAAAGAACCAAATAATTATAATGGGTAGGAACCTTTTTGTTACACGGTAGCTTCACAAGACTTTTTAGCTTTGTATTGCCGTCTCCAAAGAGAGAAACTCTCAATTTCTATATGATTTTTATATTACACACATCAAAATTAATTTTCATTAATGTTTGTAACCATGCATATGATATGGATTCATTTCAACTAATTTATTTTTTTTAATATATATATTTTTTAAAAAAGTAAAATCTTTTATATATGAAGTACGCTCTTTTATGGGGTAAAATAATTCTATTTTATTTGAGTTAATTATTTTATTTTTATTAAATAGTAATTGTTTATTGAGAATTATGAATAATTAATAATTAGTTGTTAATATTACTTGGGCCATGGATTTCCAAGTAGTATATTATAAGATAGACATGGCCATCAAGCTGTAATATATATATATATATATAAAGTATGTATGTGCAATCACATGCTGGGAATATTTTTTTTTTTATAATAAAGTAACTGAATTGAAAAGCATATACAGTTGAAAACGGTTGAAGTTTTCTTCTAAAAGATGCAATCTTTTTTCTTTTTTCTTTTTTAAAAAAAAAAAAAAGAAAAGAAAAAGAACATGTGAAGGTCTGTGTAGCCTACCCCACTGGACCTTTATAATAATAATAATAAAAATAAAATCATTTGCTTATAAAAGGAGATCACATCCCAAGTATGTTGTCTTCTTCCTCTTCTGCTGTCTTTGTTGTTTTAATTTAATTAAGATGTTAATTACGTGCAAATATCCATGAAAGATTATGGAGAGAGAATTTATTTATTTATATATTTAAATCAGATGATTTGCAGTTAAACTTTCATGCAAACTACTGCTCCTTAACATACAACAAATCTAATAAAATACATAAAATTGATGTTGAGAATTTGTATATGCATGCATGCATGCAGTGACTTTCGTGGTTTCTATCTCTCAGTTTATTTATATAATTGAGTTCTCTCCAGTCTCATGATCACTTTTTTTTTTTTCTATCATCATGCATACTTTGATTTAGTTTTTGTATGTGGGTTTATTGTAATGTTGTTTATGATGTGTGATTGGTGAATTTTGCATTTGGGTTTTTGTAAAATCTTGTTAACAAATTCTTCTAGCAATTGCTTTAGTAATTTAGTTTGATTTGCTTGGTAGGGTGAATTCCTTTTAACTACAATTTGATAATCCCATTATAATATCTTATGAATTGATTTGAAATGAGACCAACCAGATGTTGAGAAAGTAAGAGATGAAAGACATGTGGGTAAGACTGTGGATGAGTTCATCATCCAAAATGCTTAATTGATAGTGATGGGATGGCATTCTAAATTATGATTAGTAGTATTATATATATTTGATATATTCTTGAAGATAATAAATTAAGAAACCTTAATTTAATATTATTGGAAGATTATGGATGATATTTTATGATGTAAGAAGGTCTTTTAAATTCAATCATATATAAATAATCTTGTCATCCCAGTTGAGCTCTTGATGCCTTTTGTTTCTATTCCTCTGCCCAATTTACACTAATCATATCTTCATACTTCAATTCCCAAATATATTTTCTATGATAAATGAAATAAATTATATGAATATGTATAATTTTCTTTTTTATAATTTAAAAATTTATAAATCGAAAATACCTTTTTATATTAAAAAAAAAAAGAAGCACTTGATGAATGTAGATCAATTATATATATAAACAGATGGAGAGAGGAGAATGATGGGATTAAAACATGATGAGTGTGCAGCGGAAACTTCAGATATGATTTTTTTTTTTCCTAACCGCACAAATGGCAGAGTTTTATAGAATTGTGATTCAATCGATTATGATACAGCCCAAGTGGCAACTTAGCATTGGGTCATGTTGATGCTTTTCTATCAATCTTTCTCTTTCTTAATAAAATCAATAACTCAAAACAAATAAAGGAAACTCCATGCAGAAATATGAAAATGCCAAGAAAGATAGATTGAGATGGTTTAGACTTGTGCATCAAACACTTTGACTCGTGCATTTTTTTTTATTTGGAAATTGTAACGAAATTAGAAACTAAATCATAAGCTTACATATAAGTTAATAGAGAAATATCTCATTTATGTCAGATTCTTGATATGGAGAAGACACTGTTGTATACAATTCAACAAACAAAAATAAAGTAGGATCTATGGTTGATCTTGCATGTATTGTACAAGACGAAGCCAACTATATGTAAAGAGACTTTCT
>CAOGCB010038119.1:0-17421 GCA_948266635.1 Cnidoscolus chayamansa
GATATTATATAGCCAGAGTGTACGATTACGGATAAATTTCTATACTCCTTAGGCAGTAAAAAAATAAACTGCCACAAGCATGCTAATAAAAACATAAATTAATTGCCTGAAGATTTCCCATTTCATTTTCCAATTTTGTACTGCATGTCCTTTTTCAGTTTTAGCATGCTAATAAAAACATAAATTAATTGCCTGAAGATTTCCCTTTTCATTTTCCAAATTTGTACAGCATGTCCTTTTTCAGTTTTGTTATCTAAGACCATATGCAGTGATAATTCTATCAACTCCACTGCATGTTTTGGATAACTGAAACATGGAAAAAGAAAATTACCCGATGACTTCTCACTGGAACTTCCACTAGATTAGAGAGACATCAAAGCTTGCCAGAACAGCACCATTACTAGTATATTTCCTAGAGAACCCGGGAGGAACTTCAAGGCTGTTGATCCTTCTAGTTTTCATCATGGAAGGCTGTTTCCTCCTAGTTCCAACTCCAGAGGCATGAGTTTCAGATATCTTATCATTGGATGTGATAGTAGATATCTTATTTTTGGATATGCTAGTAGAGACATGTTCATCTTTCACGACGCAGAACACTCCCCATAGGAAGTGCATCCAATTTAACTCTGCAACAACCATGATACGAACTGAACTGCCATGTACAACTAGCATAAATACATTTACAGGTCATCACAGGTTTGACATCTGACTGTTGGATTAATAACCTAGTGGTTGAATGCTTGTATCTTAGCATGGGAGGTCAAAAATTATAAAAATAATAGTGAAAGAAAAAACACCCTCACATCTAGTAATATAATGACATAGCTGGAAATTAATTTGTATAATACTATAATTTATGAAAGAAAATTATTTAAAAGTAGAAAAAAATTATAATTATGAAAATAGTTCACTTGAAGAAGAGAGAAAAAAAAAAAAAAAAAGGAAAGGGAAAGAAAACTTACCGTTAGCATAGCACAATAGCTTAGATGTGAAAACAAATAACTCAAGATCATCCATGCAATTCCTCATCACTAGATCTTCTTTTTCCATGAATGACCATAGGCAATCAAATTGATGTATAGACCTGCAGTTTGCACCAACCTTTTCATAAATCAGATTCCATCTTTTTCGATAGAGAAAATTAATCTTAGATCTGAGACAAACCCCTCTAAATTTCCAGGGAAAAAATGAAGTGAAATGACACAACCAGAAGCAAAATCATTCTTAAAGATATCAGCCCAAATGTTGCAACGAGGTAGCAGCTCAAACTGTAGTACTTCGGGCATTTGCTTGGAAAACTGATACACTCTACCATCAATAATCCATGGACGCTGAGGAAGATGAGCCCTAAAATTGGTATAGTATTTTCCAGTCAATGCCATATTAAGAACCTCAAAGCTTCCGCTACATGAAGAAAGGGGGGAAATTAATGGCTCAAAATTTTTTATGTATGCTGTAACTGTTCTTAAATTTTTTTGGCAATCTACCAGTAAACATTATATAAAACCATGATGGTAAATATGTAATAATGTTATCAATTCAATCATTCCAAGGAGATTGAATAGTATCTAACCATAATTCATCTAGTACCAGAGAAATTGGATTGAAATCATTATTAACATGGTAAATGATTCCATTTACCAAGTAAGGTTAATAGGTTTAATTAATAAGAGAAACTAGTCCTCTCTGATAGGGCAATTGAGACACATAAGTCCAGAGCTTGTGTGAAGTATCCAGCTCATGCGTTAGAAAAGCTTCAAGGCAATTAGACGTGCATCTGATCAACAAAATAAAGAAAGAGACTACTTACTTCCATACAGCATCAAGCTTAAGGCGGTTTGAAGGGTATTTCTCATAGTGATGCAAATTATACATGACAGGCTTTGCTTGGATATCAGAATTTTTGGATTTACCATCATGATTGTGCTTTTCACCTGCATAAATACTCTTTAGAATTAGCAATACAGTGGTCAATCCGAGTGATAATGGATGGGAATAATTAGTCGTAACAACATTATCAAAATGGGAGGCTCCAAGATATTATTAAAAGAGTCATAACAAAGATTCCATTCCCTAAGTGATTCTAACGATGCTACTCCATTTACATAATGCATCAGTAAATTAAGAAACTACATGATTGTCAATATGTTCCTTGTTATAGGCTATTGCACAAATCTCTTTTTTATAGACTATGAGATGCCTCAATTAATAAGCCTGCATACAAAAATAGAAAATGTTGAACCCCATCTATTTCATAATATCACGTCAAGTGATATCTGTGTGATGTTTCTATGCTTTTACATGCGGTGGTGTTTGATGAGATGTCCTAACAGTTCTTACTTCTGTTTAATGGTAAATTTATTAGTACTGTATTGGCTGATACAATTATGACTGCAACCCAATTTAATATAATACAAGTTGGTTTAAGAATTGATCTGTTTTTGCTCCTTCAAATCAACATTTATATAACTCTACGAAACTCATTTTGTTTGGTGTGAAGACAATTAGAGGCAGGTTACTGAGCAACCAACCAGACATAAATTAATAGAGTTCTAATGTGATTGAGGTAGACAACATGGCAAACCACGTGTTTATGTGGAACAGAAAGAGGATTAACTGAAAAGGGATGAGGCAAACTCAAATCAAGAGGGAGACTGCTGAGTGACCATAAAGAGGTACGCTAGTTAATGTGCTTCCCTAGATAAAAGTCCCAACACGCATCACGACTCAACTAGGATAAAGTTAGACTTGTTCACAGACCAGGGATTTGCTCAATGCGACCCCATTAAGGCCCGATTGCAGAGTGTTCTAGACTTAAGATTTATATTGCTTTTAAGGTTCAATCCGGCCTAACCTAATAAAAAGCTCCATTTAATTTTTTGACATATTTAATATTTTATCAATTTCTTGCATTTGGTCCGACCCTTGTACCAAAAGGTGATATACCCTCACCTTAGGGGCCCCCACACCCCGGCCCGATAGGATTGTGGAGGGGTAAATCACGGTGACCCAGCGATAGTCAAGTGGGAGGCCTTTAACTCGGTGCCCACAAGGAGCCCACCCACATAGGTGAAACTCACACACTGCGGCTGCCGAGGATCGAACCTTGGACCTTGTACCAACTCTGACACTTGCTTACCACTAAGCTAAGCCCGTGCGGGCTGCATTTGGTCCGACCCTAATCAACGAAGTAGGCAACCTTAAACTGAAATGGAACCTAAGCCAAACATGGAAATAATAATGGTCAAGACCATGTGAAAGAAACGGGGTTGTTGTTGTCTCTGTGATACAAACCAAAGACACAGAAATAGGAAAATGATAGAATGAACCCAAATTAAGAGAATACTCTTTGATTGACAACTATTTTTCATGATTTTTTTACAGGAGCAAGCTCTCTCTCTTATAGGTTGAGAGAGAGCATTATGGAAGATAGCAAGAATTCAGGGATCCTAACATGTGTAGAGGTGAGTTGAAGTGCTGAGCTGTGTTTCTTGAAGATTCTGTGCAACGGTCGCGGGAGGGAGAATGACGAAACGCATTGTTTCCATTATTTTTAGTTTATATCAATACCCTCCCCTTAAAGTAATCCTTGTCCTCGAGGATTAAAGTCTGGAAGCCATGCCTGTGCTGCAACTTGGAATTGTTCTCTCGCCATCATCATTCACACCCACTTTCTAAGGATCCTTTTTCCTCTTTAGGTGTTTCTCTCCAGAGTCAATGTGACAAGTACCACCATCTCCAAAGCATGGTTTCTCAGGCTATTGCTGTGCTGTGACCCTAGGATGCCGAGGGCGCCTATAACCAACCGGAAAAACATATGAAGGAATCTGCTTCCTGCATACATGATAGGCATTTCCATCCCCGGTTTCCAAAACATATACATGTTCAAGGAATTCCTGAATTCATATACTGTCCCCCGGATATCAAACTGCTGCCTTTCCTGAATTATCTCCACCTGTCTCCTTTGCAAGCCCATAAAAAAAAAGCAGAATGGGCACACGGTTCGTAGGTATCCACATACTCGTGAGGGTGTGGATGACACTGCAATTTTCCATATGTGTCTCGTTCAATCATAAGAGTCAATTGCCTTAACCGGATTCCACCCAACCTTTCCAAGATCGCAAGTCATCAACATCGACTGTAACTATGTCAACCTGTAGATATTTATATATATATATATATATATATACATGTACTTACTCGTTTTCAAGGACTTTGAAGCCATCCCATGTGACAACACGTAGCTGATAGCCAACATCACCACAGTGTTCAACTTCAACCTGCTAAGCATACCAAATGAGTGCAAATACACAACTTATAGTTTGCCAAATCTTGAAGGGCATTACTCCTGTTAGTTTGAAGCTAGAAATCTCAAATTCTCGAAACAGCATTATTATTTTGTTTCCAAACATATATGGTTTAGCAAAATCGCAAGGCAACAGATACTTCGTTGAGAGTGAGTAGCTTGTGTTTGAGGAAAAGACTATGTCACAAATGGAAAATTGAAAGCTCAAGAAGTGGAAAATTAAGTTTTACCGATGAGCATAAGCTCCGTCAATTCATCTTTAGTCTGCGCCTTACACAGAAAGGTTCGTTCAGAATCAGAAACATGAGCGTTCAGGAGTCGGTTTCGAGAGAGAGACGCAGGGGAAGAGGCGTCGGTTGCGCTCCCTTGGGGCAACCTGAAGCTTAGCTAACCCCGAAAATTACTCGGTCCAGCTGATTTATATTTTAATATTTGGAAATTATCACGACGGCATTTTTTTTAAGGGAATTATCACGACGGCATTTTTTTTTTTTTGGAAATTATCAAATTAAATTAATTTATTATAAATATTGTGGTAATTAGATTAGAAGTATTTTTTATTTTTTTTAATTAAATAACTAATATAAAATTATAGTATAATTGAAAAATAAATTATATAATTCATCCTTAACAATGGTCAATAATATTGGAGTTATACCATTCTCTTTGTCCTCCTAAAATCAATGTTTTCATAGATATTGTAATTTTATATGATCAAATGAATATAATTAAATGATATTTAATTAAGATACGACATTAAACTTTCAACAAGTGACACAAAAAGTTTCTATAGCATGCATATATGTACCTCGTCCTGCTTCATCTTCTTATTCCTGACAAGGTTCTGAGCCTGATCAACTGGTGCATCTTCCATGTTCTGTTGGTGTGGTGTATTTTAGAGGCGAGTTGGCGGTGGGAGTCTGCGGAGAGATACAAAGAAATTAAAGAGTCTCTCGGGGAGAGGTGTTTGCTGAGCAATGTGGATAAGCACTGAGCCTGTTAAGTGTAAGTAACACTTGCAAATATTAGCAGCTGGTGATACTTGTGGCGGCCCTCCTCGTAAGTTTTCCTTTTTCTGGCATTTGCTCAGAATTTTGATGAATTTTGATAAAAATAAAATAACTGAATGATATATAGAGTTACTGTAGATGAATTTTGATGGACAGAGATAGTCTTGCGTCTTTCTCCTGCCGATGTACAGGAACTATACAACTCTAAGATTGACTTGGGCCATAAGAAGATTCTAGCGTAGTAGCTTTCAATAATTGTCAGTGCTCAAATACAAACAATATTATCTCTCTTCTCCTATCTCATATAAAAATGCAAATTAAAAAAAATATATATTAAATTTTATTAAATTATATATTAAAACTATAATATATTTAAAAATTATTTAATAAAAAGAAAATAAAAAGCACTGCGTCTGTGTCAAACAGTCCAGAAATTAGATATTTGGTTCGTCCCGCTCTCTCCATCTCTATCCATACTTCAACTCCTTCTCCGTCGAAAAATCCTCTCGAATCTATTCTTCAAGAACTACGTCCCAAATATGGTCCCCTCATCACCCTCTGCATCGATTCTCCCCCTGCCATCTTCGTCTCCAGTCATTCCCTCCCCCTTCAAGAAAGCCTGTAGTTACTAAAATAATTTAAACCCATTAAAAAACAAAGTGCTTTTAAAATAAATTTTATTTTATATATAAAATTTCAATTCTATATTTCCATGTTTAGTTTAATTTATATTTTTATACGATAAAAAAACTGTTATTCCAGAATACAATACATATTTTTCTTAAAAATATTAAATTTCATATACTTAGTTTAGCTTATCAAATTTAACCATAATTCTGCCTAATTTATATCTCCCATTGCTCCTCTTATGACTAACCACCAAATCACAAATGTCCGTAAATACGGAGGTTCCTCAAAACAACAGCATCACATTCCAGGCTTCAAGATATCAAAGCTCCTTTCGAAACTGAGATTAGAGCCTAAGAGACCACTTAATAAAACAAATCATTTTAAGAAGCTGCCTAGCTTAGCAATACGAAATCGTTTCCAAGGGCTGTCAGATCTCAAATTCAAACATCAATCAAAACCGATTGTGCCAAAAAAAAAATTTAAAAGTAGTGGAGGAAAAAATAAAAAGAAGCCTTGCATAGTAACAGTATGCGACCAAGTTCTTGCAAGCAGTAGAAAGAACGTGGGTGCCAAACTCTGATTAGACTAATAAATTACTGGTTTTTCTAGATCTAAATCTAGATGTACAAATACGGGGGAAAATACAGAGAGAGAGTTGTCCCACCACTGACCACAAAACCACCAAAAAGGGATAAGAAGCCCATCTTTTCGCTCTAATAGGAGGAGAAGAAACAAACAAAAAACCTTAGCTAGCATGTTCATACATAACGAACAGCAGAATCACATGCATACATATGCACATTGATATCCAGCACTAATCGTGGCACCCTACCCCACCTAAGCAACCATCATCTTTTCACACTTTTGCATCTTCAACCCCACAAAAGCATCAAGCCTGAAATCAAGAGGGTTACCAAGATAGAGAACCAGCTAGTGTTTGGGACTCTGAATCCACCATCACTAATATCTGTGTTTATTCCAGCTCCTGTTGGACTTACACCGTTTCCAATACCTCCCAAGACTCCATTGGAAGGCGTTGTAGAGTATGGAGTTGTGGTGGTCGGTGTGGTACTGGATGGGTTGGTGCTTGAGGGAGTGGTCGTAGATGGATTATTGGTGACTGGAGTTTGAGTAGTTGTGCTAGTCCCTGCAGCACTGATAAAGCAAAACGTGCGTCAAAATTTATCCTTTGAACCTGAACACAGGCACAGCATTCTGTTTAATGCTTTGAAATGTTAAAAACTCAAACTTATTGACATAAAATAGGCTTCTTTTGAGTAAATTCACTACTGGTGAAACTATATACAAGTTCACATGATTGTGAAACCATCAACCATTCACCCAACCGCCCAGTTCAAGTTCTTGGCTTTGCGTTATCAGGTCCATCCACGTGAAAGGGAAAAACTTGATCATTCATACTCTTGCACAGTTTGGACTCTGTTATTTTGTAGAAGCGGTTGGAAAACAGCAGCTTGCTCAACATTTCAAATGCAGTAATCAGAATCACAAAAGGATGGTGATGGAATAGGCAGGTGAACTTCATAGCTGTAGCTTATTACTAAAATGAACATGTGCTTTAATTTACAACAAAATTGAATGCTACCTCGTCACCAAAATTTAGAAATTAACACCTAAGATAACTGGACTCTTCATATCAGTTAAAGACACTGGTTATGGACTGTGTTCAACATTCTAATAAGAATTATGAAAAATTGAAATATGAAGTTAAATAGGGAATGAAGTGTTTCCTAACTAAGCAAAAATAGGCACAGGTCACAATACAAGAAGCAAAAGGTCAAGGGTTCAAACCTTTTGATATCTATCTCTACTTGAAAATACTACTAGGAAAACCAATTTCGAAGAGAATCATACTTGTAGCTTCAATTGACTTTTATGTTTTGAATTTGAAGGTCAAGAACTACATATTCCTTACGAGAATCCTATAGTATTATGGGAAAACATCATGCAAATGCTTTCCTACAAAAGCTGGATTATGGGATGTGCAGGCATGGACAAAAAATAACAGGTTCCATCAGTCCTACGAACATGTGCACTGCACTATTCAAGATCCATACAGCTCATATTTCATGTGAGCAGGAATAAAGTTTTGTTTAGTAATTTCAGTGAAACAAACAAAAGCAACATCTGTCAATGCATTTCCCCAAAGGTCGCCTATGTGATTCAGAACTGCAATCCAAAATGCACCTGCAGCAACTCCTAAGCTCTATATAATGAAATTTATGCTGTGAACACTCAAAGAGTTTATATTTTAAAATTTGCACTTAAATCAAAAAGAAATAGGCAAGGGAAAAATAAGTAAGCATTGAGGTGAGATATATAAATAGCACAGGGTGATGCGAGTACCATATGAAATATTGAAATTGCAGTATTGAGGACACAACTGAAACACACAGGACCCAGATCACTGTTGTTACCAATATTGTGGCTGTTTATCGTTAAATTTGGCATCCGTGGTGGCCCTCGCTGCTAATTACCATAGGTCAACACAAAATTTCTTTACCAAGCTAAAAATAGGGACACCCAGAACAGCCACTTGAGAAGAATGACCCAATAAATGGAGGAACAATTTTAGAATTGTGGGACCACATGCACAGTTATCAAGGCATCCAAATTTCAAAAGATGGCTCATATCCCAAGATAAACATTCATCCCAAGGCTTTTGAGGTAACTATGACAACAACAACAACAATAATAATAAGAAGAAGAAGAAGTCCCACCATTGAAGTGGCAGCAAACACTTTGTTTTTCAAAGCAAATAAAAGTCATGTTGCCATACTCCGCCCTCCCTCCCTAATCACACCACTTTTTTTACTAAAAGGCTCATCTCCAAGAAACGACATTGAAATGTCTTTTTTACTTTCATTTTTCAAATAAATATTTGAAAATTTCCAAGTTCATAAAAGGGTCAACATTCAGTAATGCTACAGTACGTTAAGGAAATATTACCTGATTATAACAAGTTTACAAAAATCTTACTACCTGGGTTAATCACATGCGAGATCTTATGAGAGAGTTCAAAAAGTAGTGGCATAGCATGGCTTATAATGCACAATATTGTATTTATACAAGTTGCCACCCTTTATATCATCCATTCTAGTAAATTTTTTAACTTTAGCAAAAGGCAATGGATGCTAATCATTGCACCATCTTTTGATGAAAGTGAAACTCTTCACCGACTAGCAAATGGCTAAATGATCAGGAACATCATCATGCAATAGCAATATGAGTCAAGATGACAAATATAGTTTATTTGAATTTAACTAAAGGTGACAGGAGAGAGAGAGAGAGAGAGAAAGGTATCGTGCACTTTACTAATTAAAAGAACCATCTGCAAGAGAACAGTTGATAGAGAAACGAAATTCTTGCAAAATGCAACCTTTTCTCCTATTGATAGAAAGGAAAGACGTCCATCCCACATAAATAAAAATTTACACTTTGTGAGCCAAAGCTACTGGAGCAGAGGAATTTACACAGGCCAACAAGAGCAGAAGCCACTTAATTTTGCAGGTCATACTTCATTTAACTATCTTGATATTATTGCAAGGAAAACTATCAAACAGCATGCAGGCAGATACCATGAAATTGCAGACTCAATTCCTTATTTCCTTAGTGTTCTCAATGTGAAAAACCTCAGACATTGGTTTTAAAATCTATACCCTAGATTCTTCTTCTACATCCAATAATTTATTGTGAAGTCGGCGAGAGCCAAGGGAGAGATGTAAAGGGACCAATAATAAAGGGGTACCACCAAGAAATTCACTTTCTCATAAGCGGCATATTCTTCAAAATTGTATTAAAATTTCAAAGTAATTAGCTTCAGAAACAATTATAGTAGCCACTAGCCAACCCTGTCTATCTTTTTTTAGAATCTAGCCCTAGACAAAGATGGGGTGCCCTAATGAACCAAAAAAAGAAGTTAAGAGCACCCCTCAATCACTAATTTACTTTGCTGAAATACGACAGGTTTATGTTAATCATTAATATTTGAAACACAAAAGCGACTAAAAAGAGAGAGAGAGAGAGATGCTAAACCAGAACAGAAAAGCAATATACCTGGCGGTAGCCGGATAAGAACAGCCGCTGTAACCTATATGAGACACAAAAAATGGAAGGGTAAGAAAAAAATGGGTGCTTTCTTTTCTTTATGAAGCATATGAAGATGCTGAAAAGTAAGGGATTGAAGCAATGACTTACTAGGATCAGTTGTTGAAATGGTAGCAGTGCCAGAAAAATCACAAGAGCCTTGAGATTGGCCCTTTTTCTGGAAGTAGCTATTAACAGCATAAGAGCAGTGGGCCTTCACAGTATTAGGTTGGAAACAGCCACCATTTGAATGGGTAGGAGCGCAGTCAGCACCAGCTCCACAAGCATAGTCCAAAGTCTTTTGAAGGACTGCATCAGACGTATCCTTGCAAACACACCATGTGCAGCCTAACCAATAACAACAAATACTATTAGAACCAAAAAAAACTAAAAAAAGGAAAGGAAAGAAACAGGAAAATCAAAAGAGTATGGGCTACAGAAAATAAAATGAAGATAAATATGGTGAAAAAAACTAAAGAAGGTGGATCTTGGAAGAAAAAAGTGTCATCTTTAGCACTTGTAATTCAAAGCAAGAAGAAAAAAAAGGACTCAAAAAGCAAGAAAGAAACCAGGGGTAGCAAGCCCTGAAACCAGTTAAAAATATAAATGACAAATAAATTTGTAAGAGAAAATATCAGAAAGAAAATGAAAAAAGGAAAAAAAATGTTCCATTGCAAGCAAGATCAGGAGAGTTGTTTTATTTGAAAGGAGCATGGAGGAAAAAGAAGACACTTAACAAACAGCAAAAAAAAAAAAAAAAGAAGAAGAAAACCCATGTTACTGCAGGAGCTTACTAGCATGGCCAGTCAGGAACAGCATCAGCACTGCAAGCACTAGAACCGCCATTACTGCTCAGACAAAGGTAACAGAGATTAGTGGTATGGAGTTGTAGGGGTACAAATGGTGGGGAAAAAAGGGGTTTATTGCGGAATCAATTCAATGGAGAGGGAAGTGAGTGAGAGAGAGATATGGGAGAGTGTGCGAGAGGCAGTGAGAGAAGTGAAATGGGTGGGTATCTAGGCAAAAAATAGTGACACAGCAGATTGTGGAGGGGAAGGTGGCCCAGTTTTTTATGCGTTTAATAAGTGGGGGCCTCGTTTCTTGTCGGTTGATAAATTTTATAATATAACCAAAATTATTCCACTCTTTTTTCATGTTTTTTTTTTTATGAATTCCTCCGTTTTGAGTGTTTTTCCTTATTCCTCCTCGTTATGCTGCTTTTCTGAAAGTAGAACTTAAATTTATTATTATTAATATATATATATATATATATATATATATATAATATTTGTTCAATATTCTTAATTTTAATTTATATGTTTTAATTATCGAAATTTTAAAATGATTTTATAACTTCCTAATGATAATCCAAAACAAAATTTCATTTACTATGCTACTGCACTATCTTATTTCTAATTAAATTTATCAATTCTTATAACCTTTGAAAAAAGTTCTTAATTACTAAATTAATTTAAATTTGATTTTTGACTTATTAAATAACAAGTAAAATTAATTAATATTTTAATTAAATTATTCTCTTTATCTGAAATTAATAATTTTTCAAAAATTTCATTAAACTGATTTATTTTTATGATTTTTTATTTAAAATTAAAAAATTATATATAAAAATAATAATGTATATAATTTAAAGCTATTATGCAAAAATGGGTTTTTAATAGCAACTTTAATTAATACTAAAATAATATATAATAAATATTATTTAATTTAATCAATATTTAAATAAATTGACTAATCTCAGCCATTGATTTGGCAAACAGCAAAATACGGCATGTGGTTTCAGGCACAACCACACAAGCAGATGCAAGGATGGGACTGAAGCCCACAGAGACGGTGTCGTTTGGAAAACTATTTCTTCCCTAACTTGAGCGCTATATATATTAGATATATAAAAGTAAAATATGTTTGCATCGTTCCAATCATAGTTGGCGCCGTGCAGGTGCTGTCTCTAATGTGCAGCTTCCAAAGACACGTGCACACTGCATGGCAGTTGAGGACAAATACAAAAATTCACCACTTATGAATTTGATTTTAAAAAATTGATTGAAATTATTCAAATCCCTTGTTAACTCGATCTTCAAAGACATTAAAGCTAGAATTTGAATTAAAGGCTATTTAGAAGAAGCCAGCCCTAGAATCCGGTGAAACAAAGAGACCCACTCCTTTCTTTTCCCCCCCTAGAATCTAGAGAAAGAGCTGTAATTGGGCAAGTCAAAATTGTGAAAATGCTGTGGGCATTATGCAGCATAATGTTCAAATCATCAAAATTCAAATAAGTCAGGACTAATTTAAAATGTTTTCCAATGGAGGGGGAAACAAAGAGTAAAGAGGATTGCAAGAAAAAAAAAATCTATATATATATAATTGTTTGAGAAGGGTGAAGAAGAGCAATGCATATATTTTATATTGGAGAAGAGGTGATAGAGAGGGAAAAAAAGGTCATAAAAAGCTGACCTTTGACCTCTCCATCATTCTTATCCGAACAGATCCTTGGCGACCTATCGTTCATAGTCCGCAGTTGTTAAGAAAGGCATGTGAATGGGAGTGGCAGTTAGTGAAGACCGCCCAGGTTTCTAGTGGACTATACTTTGAAGGAGGATCACGAACTATTGGTGAGAATGCACTGGACCGGGTGACTGCTGCTGATGCCTGACTGTGACAAATTCAATTGAAGATGGCTAAGAGAGATGAATGTACATAATTAGATCAAGCACCTCGCCAGCTTCCCCCTTTGCCATATACTTGACTCAGATTAAAGTTAATAATCTTGGAGGTGAGCATTATGGTTTATTACTGATTAATCGAATTGAATTAAATCGATTTTGTTTAATCAGTTCAGTTTTATAATTAAATTGATTTGATTCAGTTACTTTTTTTAAATAATTTTGATTTTCAGTTTGATTTATTATGTTATTTAATTCAATAATTAAAATAGCCGAATCATACCCATTTAAATTTATAGGTTCAAATCATCTTTAAATCAATTCAGTTATCTAATCTTAAATCGGTAACTTCTAAATAAGATCCAACCTAAAAACCTAAATAAATTCAGTATTCTCTCCTCTCCCTCCTCTTACTCATTGCACTTGGTATCCCTACTTCTCCTTCCTCGATTCCTCTTGCTTCTCTTCAGTTCCACAGCCACACAACCCACACTCTCACTTTCTCTTGCTTCTCGTCGCCTTTCCGCCTCGCATGCTTCCGATTCTTTAAGTTCGCTTCACGGTCATTATGAAACACAATGAGTTACAAAATCATCGCTAAAATTCAGTTTGATTTCACAAAAATAGATATTATTCTAACTATACATGTATATATAATATTAATTATTAAATAAAAATATTGATTCAAGTTTATCTGTCAACTTTAAATCCAACACTCAACTATAGTTTTTAAATTTTATGACTATGACTGTAATTTAAATTGTTAAGTGTCATGTTTGATTATGTGAGCTATGATTATGATTTTATGAATGTGAATGAGTGATTATTGGTAAATAGTAAATTATGACACTTTGAAAATTTAGAAAAAAATATAATTCAAAATTCGTGATAAAAACCCTAAATAATCTTATTCATCTGCTAATCTTGGTGAATACTTGTGTTTCCTTGGACCCACAGGACTTCACAGGAGACATGATTATATTTGCACTGACTAGGAATTCAAATTTAATACTTCATTCATCATATAGTGGATTTGTTAAATAATTATTCAAATCAAAAGAATAAAGAAAGCCACAATTCAACCCTCCTTTTTTCCCTTCTATTTTTTTGCTTTATCAACAGAATCATTTTCCTTTTTCATTCACATTTATTTACAGAGAATACATTTGCATGCCACGTTTCAATTCACCCATTAATGAATTAGTCCCAATCAGCATCGAAGAACCCAGCATCCTTCATCTCGGAGTAATATGCATTATCCAAAAGGAAATCTTCTTCCTGCAAAAACATGCCAATTCAATATCATTTTAACTGTAGTTATTGAGTGAATCACGCAAGACTGCATATAAAGTTGATTAACCACAAGAATTGAAGGATGATCACCTGGAAAAAATCCGCTAGAAATGTCATGTAAAGAAAAGGCAGGTAAAGAGAATGATAGCAGACAACCATGAAATCGTACAACCTGCAGCAGATGAAAATAGGCTAACCTTATCCACAATGCCGATATGAAATACCAAGCATGTTTACATGAGTTTGCTCATGATTATAAATGAAATTTTAACTACCAAATGCCAAAGCCGGCCCCAAGTACAGCAAGCACACACGCAAACAATGCCACAGCACTAGTGACAAACATCACAATTATGTAATTGTGGAACGCTGGCCGAGCTGCAAAGGGAGAAAAAAGGATGATCAGTTGAGAATAACTAATTTTCATAGTAGTAGAAATAATATACCCACGAGGTAGCCTCTCTCGCCATTTTGAAAAATGCACAAATAATATGTAGCCATAAACTGCTGTAAGCAATAGCTTGTGGATAATCCACAGGCCCCACTTCATTCTTTCTATACTATCCTCAGCATCAATGAAAAGTGGGACACCAAATCCAAAAACATAAATTCCCTGAAAAAAAGCAAGTAACAAATACAATCAGGGTGGCAGTCAATAGTTGAGCATGGCTGTAGATTTGACAATAAAAGCATTACATTAAGAGAAATCTATAAGATGATGCATATTAGAAGCAAGAAGATTCATCCAATAAGAAAGATTCCACTATGCCGTCAAATTACCCCTCTTCATGGGACTGCAAGAACAGTGTAAATTAAGCTGTAACTATAAAGCCTCATAGTAATCTAGCATATGTTTATCAGTTATCAGTGTATCTTAAAACTTAAAAGTATCAAGCCTCAAGTTAATTTGACTGAATGAACTATTAAAGTTCCATAAGCTATATCTTAGTGTATCCAAAAGATAAATAGATGTGAATACTAACTTTGCCTTCATGTTGGACCCTCAGTTACCTAAATGAAATCTCGATTACATGGTCCTAATTCATTATGAATTCACAACTCATCTTGCTCAGATTATCAAATGTTAAGGAGACAGAATGGTTACTGGATAGTATGTGTGAATACATAGTACATATACACTTCCCTCCTCTTTCTTCAAAATTTTCTAACATATGAGAACATGCATGAACAGGAATATCTCACAATTTATACATTCACTAAAAAAAAAACATGAATAAGCATAATTCCATCTCCAAAAGTCACAATTTTTGTTATTTAAAAATGACAACAGATTCATCAATAACAATAATGTGACAGTTTCTGTTTTGACAGGTTACACAACCCATATTTGGCTATTTCAGGCTGTAACATCTTTCATCCGAATTGTTAACATGCTCCAATAAATTAAACAACAAATAGATATGGCCAACCATCTAGCACTTCAGCAATACTTTGACTTAGAACAGGGGCATCCGGGCACGCGATAGCTTAAACTTTAATCACATGCAATAACAGCGTAAGTGATACAGGAAAGGTAGAATATGGCACCTTAAAAAGTATATCCACACCAACAATGATGCCCGAGACAGCAAAAATACGGGTTAAAGTTTCCAATCCACTAGCATAACTATCCTGGAGCAAGAAAGCAATTATGCTAATTTCCAAGCACAGAATTGCGGATCCTGTGAACAATGACAGGAAATTCCAAGCAATCTCCTTCCCAGGAGAACATTGCCAAGCCTGTTCATCAATGAGAAGTACAAAAGGTAAAATACTAAATACAAGACAAAAAAAAATTCAAAGGTAAGTTCAACACATCTCTAAAAATTATAAAAGATTCAGAGAAGCGAGTGAGTAAACTTCTATCATTTTTCTAAATTCCACGCCTTTGATAACCAATATTCCCTCCAAGGATAGATCAGTGACCCCCTTGATGAAGTTAAAGAAAAATATACCCTCTGCAAAAGCATCAACTCCTGATTCCATGGAATGGAGGAACCTTGCTGCAATGTTACCTCAGTTACTACCCAGAAGTAACATAGCTCACAGCAATACTGAACAATAATTTCAGTCTCAGACAAGTAGAGCAATTCATTACTTGTTTGAGAAGCCCAAGAACAGAAATGACAAACTTAAAACATCAACGTCCAAATCCTCCAACTTTTGTTCTCAGTTCCATACACTTTCTCCCTAAATTGACTGACAATACCACTTGGCTCAAAGTCCGCATGTCAAGCAATCAGAAAGGCATCTTTAATTTTCTACAATTTAACTGAACCATGCGAAAAAATAGAAGAAAAAAGAGACCTGAAGACAGCACCAAGCAAGATTGAGGGAGCTAGCCAACCAGAGAAGGGCATAATAGGAAATCATGATGTAAGACCTCCCATTACATAGCTTCCTCAAATTCTTCTTCGCGTTGATCCCCAAGTACACCAAGAATAGGACAGCCGGCAACACTAAAAGAACCCCATACCATGCCCCTTGACATTTTCGGCCGCCGATGGCAGGAAAGGTATGATCAACCTTGGCGTCAATTCTGGCGGTCGAATCGGGGAATTTTGGCCCGAGAGAGGGAGAGGATGCGTAGGCGATTGCTTGGAGATTCATTAGAAAAAAGTTTCTTTGAGGGAAGAAGACTCAGATGAGCTGGAGAAACCCTAAATGTGACGGCTTCGATCGCATCGTGGCGGAGATCGTGAAAAATATTTCGTTCTCACAACAAGATGCGGTGGTCTAAAGACCAGCGGAGATAAGGTCCGGTGTTTTTGTTATTATTATTATTATTAATTACGTAATTGAATCTGAATGGCTCTCTAACTTCAAATATCAGGTTTTTTAATATTAAATTAACGAAGAGATTATATTGTTAATATTTAAATTATAATTAATAAAAAAAAAACAAATTTTATTGAAACTTTTTTACACATGGGGGCCCCCAGAAATTAGTCCTTAGACCCAAATACTAAAAAAATTAAATAAAACATTGATAAAATGGTAAAAAGTGAAAAGATTAAGCGGTTAAAAATAAATAATATGAAAATATCTACTTAAAAATAAAAATATTAAAGTACTTTTAAGAATTTGGGGACAACAATTGCAAACTACAGCAATACAGTATCAGTCTAGCTTCTTAGTAAAATGGACTTTTAAGAACTTGTAAAAACATCAGCAATATGTTGAGTTTGAGTTGAGGCAGCTTGCAAAGAATTAAGGAAGTGTTCCACAAGGAGTCATGAAAATGGGAAACCTGGTCGAGTAAGTTTGTTAAATTAATTGGAATGGATGAATGGATTCTCGGACAAATCCAAGAGAGTCGTATACAATAATTCTCCGATCCTCAAATCTAAAGTTTTGTACAATTTCATTTTCACGAATTCTGAATTTTTTAAAAATT
>CAOGCB010038371.1:0-12661 GCA_948266635.1 Cnidoscolus chayamansa
TGTCGCTAGAATTCCTAGTTGTTATGTTGGTTTCTCTTAGTAGTTTACTTGAAGGAAATTTCTCTGAGTTAGCTCTAGAATAAGAACTTGCAAAGAAAAGTAGAGTGGTGAGATTATTATTGAGAGATGTCCAAAAATTGAGTGAAACACAAGAAAATTTCTCATCTGTGAGTGAAAACACGTGAGGGAGCAATTTGTGAGGCCATTATATTTTTATTATTGTTACTAACGTCCTTTATTGTAGCATTATGTCTGACCAAAGTTCATCTGACAATAAGCTGCTGTTTGATACATTATTGGGTGAAATGAGGAAGATGATGAGGGCTGAGTTAGAACCGGTCCATCAGAGAATGGATAAAATGGAGCAAAATGGGGAGCCCATAGCTAGCAATTCAATGGGTCGCAGATTTGAGAGGCATCCAAGGAGGGGAGTGACATTGGAAGAGGAAGAGGATGTTGAGCTAGCAGAGTATAATTTTGAGATGGGAAGACACAATACCCAAAGGAGAGATAACAATTTGGGCAGCATAAATATGAAGATATCGTCTTTTCAAGGAAAGAATGATCTAGAGTTATACTTAGAATGGGAGCGGAAAGTTGATCATATTTTTGAGTGCCATAATTACTCATAGGACAAAAAGATTAAACTTGCAGTAGTTGAGTTCACAAATTATGCTAGTGTATGGTGGGATCAACTGGTTAGAAACAGGAGGCGATATGGGCAAAGACCTGTCAGCACTTGGAATGAGATGAAATCTATCATACAAAAAAGCTACATTCCTTCTTATTATTATCAAGACATATATAGAAAATAGCAAAATTTGACACAGGGGTCTAGAAGTGTAGAGGATTATTATAAAGAGATAGAGATGGCCATGATTGGAGCTAGAATTGAAGAGGATGACAAAGCCACAATGGCTAGATTCATTGGTGGGCTGAATTGGGAGATCGCTGATATTATTAATCTACAGCATTATGTAGATATTGATTGAGGAGTTATTGCATAAGGCGATTAAGGTTGAGAAATAGTTAAAGGTGAGGAGTACTTCGAGATACAATGCAGTTTCAAATTCTTCCAAGCATAATTCGGCTTCCAACTCATCAAATTAGGAGAATATTATACCATCACCAAAAACTAAGGAGGAAGAAAATGTTAAGGCCCCAACATCTCATTCGAAAGGTAACATTGAAACCAAATCTGTTTCTAGATTATGTGATGTTAAGTGTTTCAGGTGTTAGGGATTTGGGCATATTGCATCGCAGTGTCTGAACACTAAAGCGAGATTCTTTTGGAGAGTGGACACATGGAGAGTGTGAGTTCAGGGGATGAAAATGATATGTCTCCATTGGAAGAATGTAGTGATGTGGATATGGAAGGTCCTGTAAAGGGAGAATTCCTTATTACCAAGCGGATTCTTAATACCAATCTAAGAATAAGGGTGAAGAGGTACAACGAGAACATATCCTTCATATCAGATGCCATGTGAATAACAAGGTATGTAGCTTGATTATTGATAGTGGGAGCTATGCAAATGTTGCTAGTACATTGTTGGTTGATAAATTGGGCCTAAAAGCTGAAAAGCATGGTTAGCCTTATAGATTGGATGAGTGATTGTGGGGAGGTTAAGGTGACCAAGAGGGTATTGATTTTTTTCTCTATAGGAAAATATCGGGATGAGGTATTATGTGATGTGATACCTATATAGGCTTGCCACATATTGTTGGGTCGTCCTTGGCATTTCGACAGAAAGGTCACCCATAATGGATATCATAATCGGTATTCCTTTATTGTCAACAACAAACATGTGATTTTGACACCTCTCAACCCTTGGGAGGCTAGTGAGGATCAGTTAAAGATTGCTAGAGAGTTCATAGAGGGAGGGAAATACAAGAGTGAAAAAGAAAAGATTAGTGAGATTGTGTCAGAGAGTGACAAAAATACACTTGTGAGCTATGAGAGGAAAGAATTGAGGGGAAACACGAGTGCAATTAGTGAGACAAGTGAGAAGAAAAGAGCCTTGAAGGCCAAATGACACTTACTTGTATTGAAATATAAAGATATTTATTTTTCCACTGACCATCTTAACTCTTCTTTGCCTGCAGTTTTTGTTTTTCTTTTGCAGAAATTCACTGAGACTTTTTCTTATGCAATTAAATGCAAGCAAGGGAAGAAAAATGCACAATATGCTCGAAAAACTAGCAAGGGTCGTGTAAAGTTTGCTTTTCAACCTGGAGGTCGGGTTTGGTTACATCTGAGGAAGGAAAGGATTGCTATGCAGTGGAGGTCTAAATTACATCCTAGGGGAGATGGTCCTTTTCAAGTGTTGGAGCGCATCAACGATAACACCTACAAACTCGATTTGCCAAATGGATACAGTAATGTACGAACTATTTTTAATGTTTCTTATTCTTTCTTATATGATACAGGAGATTCGAGGAAGAATCTTTTCAAGGATGGGGAATGATGGAGATCATGAGACGTCCAGCGTTCGAGAGACATCACAGACCAAATGGTTGGAAGAAGCGGTGCAAGGTTTGATTATAGAGCTTCAAGAGCAAAAGTTGATTCAATACGACTCTAACACAAGTCCTAAGGCCATGAACATCATATGTCAAAGTTGGAAAGAAGCAGGAGACGTTAGGATTGGATTGACAGCGTCAAATGAAGGAAGGCCGCCTATCTTCCATTTAGGCCGCCTGTCTTTGGCCGGCCTAAGTGGTACTCCATGCCATTTATTGCACAAAACCGCCAGCCTTTGAAGGAAAGGCCGCTGGCCTTGATTATACACCACCGGCCTTTATTGCTAGCCTTTATTTTATTGCACTTTTTTATCGTTTTCTTGTTTTAGGCAGGCCATTTGTGTGTTTAGGCCGCCAAGCTATGTGTAGGACGTAGGGTTTGCTTATAAATATTTGTTTTTTATGGCTGAAACAGGCAAAATATATTTTTATGAAAATTTGATTGAGAGAGTTCTCTCTTCCTTTAGTTCTTGTGAATAGAACTGTTTGATTTTTTCAATTAACACTCGGAGAGATTGATTGGTTAACTTAGGTTCTAATTGACAGGCTCGATTGGGGTCGAGTTATGTGCATTATCAATTTGTTTCAATTTCGATTATAGGGTTTGAGAACCTCCATTGATCGTTGGGTCTTAGATCTTTATCTGGGGTTCGCGTCAGATTCATTCAACAAATTTGTGCTTCATTGTCAGATTCATCTTTCTCTTCTTAATAGTTCATTTATTTGTATATCAGTTCAAAGAGAGTGATTATTCTTCTTTTCAAAACCTATTTAAGGTTATCCATGTGAGGGGACATCACTTGGAAGAGGTTATTAAGTACTTTTGTAAGCTTAAAGAAGTTTGAGGGGACATCAAACTTAGAAAGGTTGTTAAGCAACTATGAAAGCTTAAAGAAGTTTGATGGGATATCAAACTTGCAAGGTCCTTAAGCACCCGTGAAAGTTTAAAGAAGTTTGGGGGTACATCAAACTTGTAAGGGTGAATCCTAAGCACCTGGAAAGCTTGGACATTGTAACTATTTTTTCTCTTACATGAAAAAGAGATCTTAGTGGATTGGAAATCTCAAGAGGAAGTTTGAGAAAAGTGGATGTAGGTTGCATTTCCGAACCACTATAAAATTGATGTGTTTGAATTCTTTTAACTCTATCTCTCACTTTGGAAAGTTATTTTATATGTATTGCTTTGATTGGCAGAAGAAATTGTTGTTTGATAAATTGTCTTTAGAAGTTCATTAAGTTTCAACTCAATTTTAGCTAATCTGGACACATTGCTAATTTCAACATGAACAATAAATTTATTCTTAGGATAAATTTTAGATAGCTAATTTTGTGTTCTGTAGACTTATATTGATTAACCAAATAATTATACTTTCAACTAATTGGATAGCACATCTAAAGTACATAGCCATAAATTTTCATCGAAGTTTGGAGCAAGAACTTGAAAATTTGATTGATTTGTAAAATTGACAAATTGACCTCCCTCTTGGTCATTTACACTTACAACAACAGTTAGGTACCAAGTTTAGGTGATGTCCAAGTTTATATGCATGAATAAGTATGTATACATGACTGTTTTGTTTAGGTAATTTATTTTAACCATGGCTGCCATTAAAAAGGTGATATTTGAAGACTATAAATGTCTAAAAGAATAATGTAAAATTAAGGCAACAACGGCTGGACAAAAATGAAACTAAACCTAGATTAGTACAATTACAAAATGTATGCGTAAAAAGAATGCACCAAGATGAGTGCAAAATTTTTATATTAAGTTTCCAACTTTATATGTATGCAAAGATGCTTAAATTTTGGTAAATCTTGTTGCCTTAGGTTCATATTTATGGTAGGATTTGGGGATTAGTTATTAGTATGATAAATGATTTTGTAATGTTGACCTAATCAGGTAAAACTCTACCTTGCGCGAATTGTTGCATATATGTTAAATTATTGTCATGTAGCTGCCTCATTTTGATTGTAATCATATTGTTGTTGTTCTAAAATATTTTATGTTGGAAGAACTTGCATAAATAACCTATAATTGATATAGAATGCTTATGATCAATATAGTAATCGTAGAATAGTCGTGCTAGTAAGTATAGGCCCAAAAGTGCAGTTCGTGAGAAATTTTGCATCTGAGTTTAGAATGACATTAAATTGTGTCAAATTGGGCATGTTGCATACACAAACGCTTGAAATGGTCATTTGTATAATTTGGACATAATAGAAATATATGTTTCTTTGTGATGCATAATGGCACATAAAAGATTATAAATGGTAATATTTGCCCTATTGTACTTTAATAGGTATAAGATTTAGCATAAAGGTATGGCATGTAATAGCTTGGCCATATCGAACTGCTGCTAGCATTAGAATTTCAACCACCCAAGGTGACCAAAATTCTAACAAGCTTACATATCATCCTACGTCATTTCTACGTCATAATTTTTCATGTTTCTTTTCATTTAATACGTTTTGTTTCATCATATTTTCATTTATTCCATATGTTTCATACACTTTCATTCATTCTCATTACTGCATGCATGCATTGTACATATACATTTTATAAACATTTATATCATACATAGATTACATAACTGTCATTGCATAAGGCATTATATGAAAGAATATAAATTCTTCATCACATAGTGACCATACATGTAACACCCTAAAATTTTCAGGTCATGAATAGTATCATTCTCGGGCTATGAATAATACCACTTGATAGACGACCAATACTTTTTCCACTTGTGACTAATACTATTCAAAATATACTTAAGAATAAATTGGGGTTACAATAAGTTCAATAAGGTGGTGAAAATCAAAAATAAAATTTAACCTATGAACTTATTTGGTATTATTGAAAAACATTGGTGTTTGGTCGAAAATTATTAAGTTTGACTTTGGTCAACTTGATCAACTTAGGTCAAAGGACTAAAGTGATTAAAAAGAAAAAGAATTATGGATTAATATATAGATGAATTTTATGAGGTCAATGTCTAAAATTCATTAAGAGGAAAGATTTAGTAGTATATTTTCAAGATTTTTTGTTAGATTAAATTATAACCTTGGATCAAATAGTGATCAATAAATCCTAGTCCTCTATTTTATAATAAATTCTAGAAAACTCATTTATTAGAAGAAAAAAAATGAAAGGAAATATCCTCTTCTTCTCACCATTATTCCACCTTGATAGTTAAAGTCACTAACCTCCATAGCAAAATTTTCTCTCTCAATTCTCCACCATTTTCCATAAAAATTTTATACCCAATCAATTACCCACCTCATCCAAACTTCTTTTCTTAGTAATATTGAAGAGGAGAGCTTGTATTAGAGAGAAATCAAGGATCAAAGTTTATATGAATAGTAACTACTTTGAAGGAAATTCAAGGTAAGTATGAGAAATGATTAGAAAGGAATTCCTATCATGTTTTCTTGCATTTTCAGGGAAGAAATTAATTTTAATGGTTTGTTTTGCCTTTGGATAATTAAAAGGCACATTGAATAGAGTGTAAGAGTTTCAAAATGGAAAGAAAAGGAAGGGTGACGAACTGAAAAATGAAGAGAAAATTAAAGATTTTGGAAGTTTGAGGTTTGTTCTCAACTTTACTAGTTATGTTTTAAATGATTTTCAATTTAGTGAAATCTAGATATTGTATGAAAGTTTTGTATTCCAAAAAATTGAATTTATTTTGAGTTATTTGTTTTAGTTGTGATGTTAAATATGGTGAGTTGATGAGAATTAAATTTTGATAGAAAAAACAATACTACTAAACTAAAATTAGGAGTTGAAAGATTAATGTGAAATTTTGCTTTATACTACAAAATTGTGATTTTAAAAGAAATTGAAATTAATAAAATTAATTTAGATTAAAATGAAATTTTTTGAGATGGAACTTTAAGATAGCAAAATCAATTAGTTAGAGACTTGCATAAATTTTAATCTTTATATGTTAAAGTTTTATTTGACATAAATTTTAGAGATATTAAAAGAAATATTTTATATTAAAATGAAGTTTTAAGAATCGTAATAAATATGTACATCTAGGGACTAAGTGAGGATTTAAATTAATTACTTTAATAATTTTAAAGGTTTGGTTGAAATAAATTAGCAACAAAAAAATTAATTAAAATGGAAATTTTATCGACTACTTTGATAATATGTCAAACCTTAAAAGATTAAAGGGAAATCTTGTAAGGTAAAGTTGAATTAGAAAATTTATGATGTCATTGAATTTTAAGAAAACCATAAATGGGCTAATTATGAATAAAAAAAAGAGATAATTAAATTGAAATTATAGAATTTTCATGTTTGAGTATTTAGTTGGTACTTATTTGTAATAATTATAGATTAATAAATATTAATTCCTCGATACTAGTGAATTTTGTAAGGATCGAAAATTAGTTTAATGGATATGACATGCCATATTACAAACTAGCAGTAATGCATTACATCTTATATGGATTTTGGATTGCAGATACATACCCCGCTGATTGGCTCTTGTAGTCACCTCTACAATTACAATTTAGAGCTTCAGGTCCTGCAACTTTCAGGCACACTATGCCCTAGAGTTACAATTATAGATTCGCTTATTCTGATTAGATCTCATTAAATTTACAGGGGCTGAGCTTAAAATTAAAGAGATATAGAAAATGAATTTACAAATTAGTCATTGAGTAAAAGTAAAAAAATAAAGGAAATAAGTCGTCCCAATTATTTAAAAAAATGAAATAATATGGAATTTGTTTAGATATAAATGCTTAATATAAAATTTTTAAGTTGTTTATTTATTTGCATAAATATTAAATTATAATTCAATAATTTTGATCAATTATTTACTTAATGATAATTAATTATTTGGTTATTTTTTAATTAAGATGTTTTAATTTATTTTTCAATAATATTGTGAAATTTTTGTTGTTTACTTGTAATTTGTATTTAAATGATTATTTTACTAGAAAATTGGAGCACTATTAAGCAATATGCTTAGTGTGCTGCATTGGATTATATGCTTAGTGTGCTGCATTGGATTACAAAGTTACATTATCAATGGTGAGCTAGTTAGAAACTTCATTTTGTATAATTAGCTAAAGAATTAAATTATGGCATGTACATGTATTCAAAGGAAGTATACAAGATATTATAACTTTTTTTTTGTAATGTATATAATATAGTTTATTTCCTTATGGATGAAGTGATGATCTAAAAGTATACTTGTGAACTGTTGAGTAGGATGAAAATTTTTAGAAGAGTTTGAATTATTTTGAGTTTAGAAAGAAGTTTGAGAGGTTAACGTTAGTGCAATATAGAAGTGTTATTTTTACACTATTTGCAAGTCGGAAATGTTAAAAATTTAGGGAAAACTCTATTCGTTTGTCTGCAAAAACTTTACAGTGCAAATATTTTTTTATTAAATTATAGAATTTTATTTATAAATTTTAGAGCATAGATAATACAAAATATGATATTTTTAACTCGAAACGATATACAAATCGGATAGGTGTGTTACGTTTAGTGGTATTAGAGTATAATTTAGGCGGTTCTAGTTAATAAATAAAGAAAGAAGTTAAGTTTAAGTACATGTACATGCCAAATAAGTTATGTTGTGATGTAACTTTGATGTAGATTCTATTATTTAATTTTTAATGTGTAAGATGGCAAAGGAAAGACAAGGTAGATGAATAGAAGAGGTAGAAAGTCATGTACCCACAAAAGTTGTAGGTTAAGCCCCACCATATGCTCCTTTTAGATTTGGCAGACCAAGACAGGAGGCATTCTTACAACAGTTGGCAAAAATGTTTAAGCAAGTTACAAGGGCAAGTCAGCAGCCTACAACACAACCACCGACACCTGCACCTACTCAAGCACCAATTAGGCCACCAATTGACAAGCTGTGAAAATATGGTGCCAATAAATTTAAAGGGAGAAAAGAAGATGATTTGTCAGCTGTTGAATATTGGTTAGATAGCAAAGAGAGAGTTTTACAAAAGCTATAATACTCTCCTGAAGACAAACTGATTTGTGTTGTTTCTTTATTAAAAGAATAGGCATACCAGTGGTGGGATATAGTGGCCTAGATTGTAAAAGTGAAGCAAATAACATGGGTATTTTCTTATAAGAGTTTAGAAAGAGGTATGTCGGTGATCTGTACATAGAGGATAAAAATGAAGAATTTTTGTATCTGAAGTAAGGTAGGTTAACAGTGAGCGAATATGAGAGATATTTCATCAAATTAAACAGGTATGCCGGAGAAATGATCCCTACAAAGAAGGCAAGATATAAGAAACTTGAACAGGGGCTACATACAGAAATAAAAAAGTTTTAGCAACTCAGCCTATTAGGGAATTCTCTGCACTTGTGAATGCAACCTTGAACATTGAAAAGATCATAGAAAAAGAGCAGAACAAAAAGCAAAGGAGTCATCAGAAGAGGACCCAAAGTCAAAGTCAAGGGTAATATTATGGTTTTCAAGGCACAAGCAATAAATAAAAAGGTGCTCTGTTTTCAAGGCAAGGTTAGACCTAGAGACATTTTCAAAGGCCAAACAAAGTATGGGTACCAGGTATGTATAGAGAACTACATCAGTGGCTAGTACTAGAGAATCTGAAAGAGGATTTCCATTTGTATGTGAACATTATAGTAGGAGGCACACAGGGACTTGCAAGAGGCTAACAGGTGCATGCTTCAAATGTGGACCATTTTATGAGAGATTGTTCTAAAGGACAAGCAACATTAGCACCAGTCATAGAAAGATCTACATCGATGTTTCATAAGATTATAGGTAGAGGCAAAAGTGAGCCAACAGGGACAGCAAGTCAAAGAATGTCTGAGACAGTAGACAAACCAGACTCTAGAACACCTTTCAGAACTTATGCACTAATAGATCTTGGTTCTAATCATTCTTATAGATGCATACCAATAACACGCAAAGGGAAGCTACATGCAGACACATTAGACCAAGGCATATTAGCATCTAATCCTCTCGGTCATAGTGTAGTTATGAATAAGGTATATAAAGATTGTTCAATTGTGATTCATGATTACACTTTCCATGGAGATTTGATTGAATTGCCTTTTAAGGAGTTCCATGTGATTCTGGGTATGGACTGGTTATTTAAACACCAGGTCGTAGTGGATTGTAGACAGAAAAGGATCACACTTAAAACACTAAAAGGTGAAGAAATAGTGGTTGTAGGAGAGAGATTTGATTATCTCTCAAATGTTATATCAGCTACGACAACCAAAAGGCTACTAAGGAAGGGATGTGAAGCTTATTTAGCCTGTGTGTTGGAGACTAAGAAAGAGAATCCTTTTTTACATGATATGCCAACAGTGTGTGACTTCCCATATTTTTTCCTAATGAACTGTTGGGTTTGCCACTGGAGAGGGAAGTAGAATTTGCCATTGAAGTTCTGCCAAGCACTGAAGCAATACCCATTGCTCCTTATAGAATGGCATAGTAGAACTCAAAGAACTAAAGGTGCAACTGCAGGAATTACTTGATAAAGGCTTCATATGCCCTAGTATCTCCTCTTGGGGTGCACATGTATTATTTGTTAAGAAGAAGGATGGTTCTTTGAGACTTTGTATAGATTACAGACATAATAAGGTCACTATCAAGAATAAATATCCTTTGTCGAGAATCAATGATCTTTTCTACCAGCTTAAAGGGACAAGTATGTTCTCAAAAATTGGTTTGAGATTGGGTTACTACCAATTGGGGGTAAAAGAAACAAATGTTCCTAAGACTACGTTTAGGACCCAATATGGACACTATGACTTTCTAGTCATGCCATTTGGGCTAACAAATGCCCCAACTACTTTTATGACTTGATGAATCATATCTTCCATCCTTACCTAGATCAATTTGTTATGGTGTTCATAGATGATATCTTGGTGTATTCCAAAACTAAAGAGAAGCATGATAGACACTTGAGGATAGTTTGTGGACTTTGAGAGAAAAACAACTTTATGCCAAACTTAACACATGTTAATTTTGGCTTGATGAAATATCTTTCTTGGGACATGTAGTATAAACACATGGGATTAAATTTGATCCTAAAAAGATATAGTTTATTTTTGCATGGAAGCCACCTGAAAATATCACAAAAGTCAGAAGTTTCTTAGGGTTGGCTGGATACCATAGACACTTTGTGAAGGATTTTTCCAGATAGTAGCTACATTGACAAAATTGTTACAGAAAAATGTAAAATTTGAGTGGAATGATAAATGTCACGCGAGCTTTGAGAAGTTAAAGACCATGCTCACAAAAGAACTTGTTTTGACACAACCTATATACTGTAAATACTTTGTGATTTACAATGATGCCTCATATAATGGATTCGGTTATGTGTTAATGAAGAATGGAAAAGTAGTTATATATGCTTCCAAACAATTAAAACCATGTGAGAGGAATTATCACACACATGATCTAGAGTTGGCAACCATTGTCTTTACATTAAAGATATGGAGGCACTACTTATTTGGTGAAAAATATTACATTTACACATATCATAAGAGTCTTAAATACTTGCCCACTTAGAAATAATTGAATTTCAAATAGAGGATATGGATGGAGTTACTGAAAGATGTTTCATGGACTACCATCCTGGAAAAGCTAATATTGTGGTAGATGCTCTTAGTAGAAAATACTTTGTTGCACTGAGAGCCATGAATGTACATTTGTTACTATTAAAAGATGGTGCAACTGTAGTAGAATTACATATTAAATTTAGCTTACTTCAGCAAGTTCAAGAAGCCTAAAAAGGAGATGAAAAGCTTGCATCTTTAATAAGGCAAGTTCAAGAGGGGAAGCAGAATGGTTATGAAATCAAAGCCAATGGTTGCATATACTATGAAGATAGAATATGTATACCAAATGTTGCAGAGTTTAAGAAGAGCATCCTTGAAGAAGCTCCTTGGGAAGCTTTGCATAGGAGGAAGTGCAGGACTCCCTTACACTGGATAGATGTAACACCCAACATTTTTCGTTATCAGAATTTGAATTTCTAGGACAAAATATTCTCGAAATATCTGAAAATTGGACCGAAAAAGTGAATAAGGGTAAATATGTCAAAGGAATATATAAGAATTTAAAAAGGTAAATTAAAAGACCAAAAGATGACAAAATAATAAAAATGGTAAAATGGTGATAAAATGAAAGGAGGGTAAAATAGTAAGATGGCAGGGCACGTAGGTCGGAAATCGAACCATAGGCTTGGTGTTTAGGCCAAATGCTGAGCCATCTCCCATTAAAAAGGAGAAGGCAACGGCAAGAGAAGGCTTTGGTAAAACCTTCCTCCTACGATTGACATTTACATGCCCAAATCCTCCCAAAACACAAAAGAGTAAACTAAGGAAAAAAAGGAAAAAGAAAACAGTACGATCTCATTAAGAAAGACAAAGGAAAGATAGAATTGGTGTTGAGCAAGCTTCGGCCGGATTGAAGCAAGCTCACCAGTGTAACACCCGACACTTTTTCAACATTGGATTCTACATTTTTTATCGAAATATTCGTAGAATATTCCAAAATCGAGCCAGAATAGTGTTTGGGAAGTAAAATGTTAAATTATTAAAGTTAAAGGACTAAAATGTAAAACATAAGGACTAAAATGTACAAGTGGAAGATTTGAAGGACTAAAATCAAGTTTGGCTAGGGCTAACCTGAAAAGTCAAGTTCGGCTGCCAAACCCATATTGCCTCCTCCAATATAAACAGTGGAGGTAGTCGAACAAGAGAGGAATTTTTGAAATCTCTCCTCATTTTCTCCCTAACACATAAAGATCTAAGTCCCCAAGAACCTAAGAATCAAGATGGTTAACAAGAATTTACTCAAAAAAAGATTAAGGAAGAAAAAAGGAAGAAATTAAAGGAACACAGAGAAAAAAAAGCTTGAAAGGACTTTGAGGAGCTTGATCCAAAGTTATAGGAGATTCAAGGCTTCAATCCAGGTTAGCTAAGGTGTTAAATGATGTATTCACGAGAGAAATGATGCATGCAATGAATCTATGATAAAAATAAAGAAAGTTGATGAAAATTTGATGAAAAATGAAAAGGAACCAAATGATGAACTCAAGAGGAAAGTATGCATGTTTAAACGAGTTCAATGATGTTAGAAATAGGTTAGAAAGGTTAAAATAGAAATGC
>CAOGCB010038376.1:0-12407 GCA_948266635.1 Cnidoscolus chayamansa
ACACCAACTTATCAACCTCTCCAATTCCCTCAAATTTACTAAGAAAACTAATCCAGCTTAGCAAATCTCAGTCTTTCAAATCAACCTACAAACCCCAATTAGGTTAGAAACCATAACATAGCATCATCTCTGACTCTCAAATGTTCACAATAGCATTCATATGCAAACTAAAACGTAAAAGCCTAAACACAAAGAAAGAAACTAAAACCTAAGAAATCTCGAAACTTAATACAGCATCTGAGCGAGAGAAAACAATGATTTAGTACAAAGTAAAAGGAGAATATATTACAAAACAATTCTCACCATTTTTGGCTCGCCGATTGCTTCTTTGGTAGAGGTGATGTGCGGGAGGTCTAGGCGTCAAAGAGAACAGACTATAAATATGTCATGTCACTGTATGAATTAGGGTTGTTGATAGTATGGTGGAAACCGAACGATCAGATGGACTTGGATCCTATCCGATCCAATTCAATCCAATCAAATCCAGGTCCAATTAGCTTTTCTTTGGTAAAATTTCTAAGCGGATTTAAATTTATATTAAATAAATTTAGATTATAAATATATTAATTTATTTATGATATAATTAAAATATAAATCTAAATAAATTGATTTACTTAATTCGAATAAATATGTAATAACTCATTTATTTAAATATGTTAATAATTAATATATTTTATATTAATCTATTTAAATATTTATAGATATTATAATCAATTTATTTAAATTAAATTTATTAAATAATTAAATTTTATTTAAAATAATAATATTTTAATTTTAAATATCTATTTATAAAGTATAAATTATCTCATTAATTTTATTTATATAAATATATATAAATTTAGTTAATTTATAAATATTTATATTTAAATAATAGTTATATAAATATTAATAATATATTTAAATAATAATATTTAATTTTAATTTATTTTAATATATTAAATAAATTGTATTATGAGACTAAAATAATTATTTATTTAAATAAATTAAATGTGTATTAGCATGTTACATGATATAATAATAATTAATTATTTAAACAGGTTACACGGGGTTAATCTGTTTAATCTGTTTAATAAATATGTCTAGATTAGAGTTGAATATCTTAACATAATTAATTAAATAGATCAGATTCGGATTAACCATTTTAATATTATAGGTGTATATTGACACAACACGTTTATGACTCGTAAATATAAATTATCAGTTCTAATTACAGAGATGGGAGTCGAATTTCATTTTTATTATTAAAATAATAATTAAAAATTATTTACAATTTAGGATAATTTTGAAACTATTTATCTTATTAATATTTATTTAGTTTTCAATATAATTGGTGTTTTTTAAGGGAATTTAAATAAATAAATAAATAAAATACTACTAGAATTTTAAAGTTGAAAATGCAAATTAATTTTACTTTTTCTCACCTCGTAAAAACGCCACACAGGAGCATTTTCAAGAGCACATTTTGTTTTGTGGCATTTTGAGCCGCACATATATTTATATATATATAAATTCTCTATCTTCTTCTATTCTATATATAAATCTAATTAAACTCACTTGCATCACTCCACTTCAAAAATGTACGATTTATTTATATTTTTCTTGCTTTATTTATATTTGTATTGTTATAAATTAATTTTGATATTAATAAAATATTATTTATATAATATTTAATTAATTTAATTTTTTTAATAATTTATATAAAATATGCAAAAAAATTAATAAAAACATATAATAAATAAAATTCAAATATATATATATATGTCGGTCACTAAATTTTAACAAAATTTAGTGACCGACATAATATCCTCTTGTACAACATCACGGAGGTTTTTTATTCGACGTGAATTCTAGATATATTTTTTTATTGCTCCACTGCAATAATATATATGCTTATCTATTTGATTTTGTATTCCTGTAATCCATTTGTGATTTATATGAAATAAAAAATCAAAATTATATTGACATTGATAAAAATTACTAAATAAATGTCTGATATTGGAGGATTCTGTCGTATTATAATTAGTTGAGGTGGAAGCATTGAAGGCAGAACAATATGTACAAATGATGTTGCATTTGTAAATTAGGAAAATGGGGGTGACGTGATGTGGAACTTAGGATCACAATTGGATCCAAAAATTCTAACACACAAATTTAGCAATAATTCAATTTGAGATAAATTAAAAGGATAAATATACTATTAAACTCTTAATTAATTTGTAATTAAGAATGCAAATTATTGGACAAATAAACAAGAAAGAATAACGTCATAAGAAATATTTTGATAAGTTATGAAATTCCTATTTAAATATCCTACTAAACTCTTAATTAGCTTGTAATTAAGAACGTAAATAATAAGACGAGTAAATAAGAATGAATAATGCTGCAAAAAATACTTTGATAAGTTATGTGATTCTTGGTGCAACAATGGACGAAGTTATTCACTCATGTTGACAATGAAAAAATTTCATGAAAAATTTGTTGCTTGATTTACCCGCAAGTATACGGATCGCAATGTAGTAACAAAAAGATCGTTCCAACGAGGAACGAGTTATATCCACTGGCTACTTATTTCTAACTTTTATGTTTACATCAATAAAACAATTCGAATTGAATTTATTATTCTACTTCTACTTGAACCGAATATACTAATTAATTTAATTAAATAAGAATTACATCAACCTACTTAGGATTATTGATCATACCTAAGGTATTCTTCTCTTTAAACAAAATGTGTATTCATACAATAAGCGTTTCTTTAAATGCACTTGGTAAAATATTATCCAACTTTTCGGTATAGGATCACTCTATTTTTTATATATATTTCTATATACATCAAATGCCTTATTTTATCAAAGGTTAATCCTAAATCTTGTTATTTGATTATTGCAACAAGTTAGACTTAATTTCGATAAACTAAGTTAACGATTCAACATGAAACTTACTTAAAACATTTACTGTGTTTAAATAAATTTCATCTCTTTGATTTTACTGAATTAATTCCTTATGAGAACAATACCAGCAAATTTTGATTTAAACAAAGATCAAAAGATAACTTTAAAGAAACTTTCATTGAGAATATCAACATTACAATGTCTGCTTTAAGTAGAGAATAACGAAGAGCAACATACAAGAAGTGTTAATGAACAAGAGAAGATAAAACAAATCAAACTCCAGCCTCCGGAAGACGTCACACCTCGAGAAACTCCTTGATATGTTTTTGGCATGAACAAAGTAAGTGATGATAATAAACTTTTCCTAAGTGTTTAATTCTGATTTTAGTGCTGTCAATCTCCCCATTTTTCTTCTTTCTATGACTGGTATTTATAGGAAAGGATAGGGGAGCAGTTTTGAAGATAATTGGCTGGCCAAAATGGGTGTTTTAACTGGCTTTTGGTGGGGGCTTCCGAAATGTTTTGTTGAAATAACGCAACTTTCTGGAAAAATAGGCAGTTTTGGCTTCTGGTGGAGTGTGTCGCACCCGCGAATACTGGAGTCATGCTAGCGAATATTGGAGTCGCGCTCACGACTTTACTACGTTGTTACTATCAGACCTGCATGCATGAATTGCGCCCATGTGCCTAAAAGTCGCAGTCGCGACTCATCTTGGCTTTCCATACTTAACCAAAATTTGATATTTTTCTGTATAAATTTGAAACCATGTCCAATCCAATGCTTGAATTCCTACCTGAAACTTTTCTAACAAAAAACAATACAAGAAAATGTAAAATATGAAAAATACACATGCAATCATGCAAAATAAACTTAAACGTATTTGTCGTTTTGGCAACGCTATCAATTCCCCCACACTTAGCTTTTTGCTTCTCCCTAAGCAAAACATTTTCTTCTTTCTCTTAACAAATATTTAAGAGATTATATTTTACCCTTTCGATTTGGACTTCTTAATTATTTTATAAAAAACAAAGAGTAATTTGAGTATGAACATGAGTCTTAAAGTGAATCATGCCATGTGAAATAATTTTAGCAAACAAAATCTAGAGTTAAGAATCTAACCAAACTTAAATATGAGATAGACAATTCTCCTTCCTTAAAATGAAAAATAGGAAAGTAATTAGGATGAAATTAGCGCGCATGTATTGTTTCGTATCTCAAGGCATTTTTAGGTAACCAATTTCTATCATACAAAGTGGTTGCATTTTATGCTCCATACCACTTCTCCTCTTTTACCTTGTTTGTTACCTCATCGTATTGCATTTTTTTTACTTTAAAGAAACTTTCAAAGTGGTTGCATTTTTATGCTCCGTACCACTTCACACCTTTTACATAATGATTTTCCGTTATTTCACTCAACTCAGTTTTTCTTTCACAATACCTTCATTCTTTATTCACTTGAAACAAATATGTATTATGGCTTTAGTTTTCCTTTTCTCCCTACTTTCATATTCAACTTAGGATTCATGCTTTTCTTAATTCAAATTATGTCTAGATAATTAACTAAAGATTTAAAATTTTGCTAAAGTAACTTCAAATGTCATGTTAAACTCTAATCCCACTTAAGTTCATAACATCAAAATTTGATAAATTACTTAAGACTTCACATTTTAAAAGGGTAAATTACAATCAATCAAACATGTAAGGACTAACCAAATAGCCAAGGTGAAGGATTTGACTATTAAAGGCAATCACAATATAACCACACAATCACACAGTCACTAAACAATCATAACGTTGCGGTCGCGACTCCAGTAATCGCGGTCGTGACAGATTCCATTCCCCCACACTTAAAAAAAGTCCCCATTATGTATTGGAGAAGAAAATAAAATAGGAGAAGAACATGCATTCACTAAAAAACAATGAAAGAGATTGGTTAGAAATAAAAACCTTAGTCCTCCGAAGAATCCGAAGGAGACAACGTGAATTCAATATTCTGCTTATGGAAGTAAGACATCCACTTCCTTATCATGCTCTTGTGCTCCTTATGAATTTTATCCAGTTTCTTGTCTAGTTTTGACACTGATACTTGTAAGGCCTCCTGTGTTTCCTGCAAGGAGTCAACTTGGTCTAATACTTTTCTCCTCCTGACAACTTCTTCCTCTTCTTCTTCCTCTTGAGTAGAAGATATTGCAGGTGCTTTGCCTTTGTCAGATCTCTTGTTCATTGCCCTATTTTCGTGAGAAGTTCCCTCATCACCATCACTCAAATCGACCCTTTGCTCCCATGTCTTCCAATGGTAGACAATATTGTCACATTCTTTGATTTCATCCACCAAGCCAGCCTTTTTTAAGAAGGCACCACCCATGTACCAGATATTAGCCGTTGGCTGTTCATTGTGGGGTGATATAGGCATTCGGGCAGCACGTGTAAGGATAGGCATCATGCTACTTACCTCCAATGTAGATTTGCCTTGATGACAGGATGCAGAATAAAGTGCATCAAAAATAATTCCAGTCACATCAATAGTGTTTCCCTGCAAAACACATTCCAAAAGAAACAAGTCCTTTGTTTGGACTTTGGTGGCTTCCACTCATCCAAATAAAGCATAACAAATATACTTATGAAAATATAAAAGGCTCTCATCTTTTATCCATCTATTTCCAGCATTTTTGGCATTGAAAGTTCGCTGCTCTATTAGTTTTTCCCAAATTATGGCAGCCTTCCAACCTGTGGGTTTGAAAGTAAATCCAGTTGTGGGAAAACCTAACCAATGATTCATTTTATCGTAATCAAGAGTTAATTCTTCTCCCTTGTTCTTGAATTTAATAGCAAATCTTCTCTCATCAACCCATTCAAGAGAGGTTAAAAACTCTAGACTTATATTAGCATCATCAGGAATCCTCAATTTATTATATGCCTCAAAATTAATAATCCTTAAATATTCTTCTACTTTCTCTAAAATACCCGTACTTTGTAAAAAACTACGATCAATAATATACATAACTGTGTAACTGGACTACGTTAGACGTTTAAATCGCGCTCCTTCCTCTTCTGTGTAAATAGGAAACATCGCCTTGTATTTTGATGCAATGTTTTTCCGCTGTGGTGCCGAAGATGATGAACCACCTGTCTTCTTGTTGGCTCTCCAATTGAATGGCATGATTACAGAGGGATGGGAGTATGTCTTGAGTTGCAGAGAAAGAAAATAAAAGAATAATAGAAGAATAATAGAAATAGATGAAGCAGGTTGTGTGCTGGAATGTAGAGGAAGATAAAAGAGATTTTTTCTTTGTGTTTTTGAAGAGAAGTGTTGTATTTATAGAGGAAGTGTCAGGTATTTAATATTGAACGCTCACTTTTTATGGTGGTTGAAGAAGTACAATGTTTTAATTGGGTGATGTGACTGAGAATTAGTGTAAAAAAAATTTTGCTGTTAGGCAGTCACGCTCGCGAATTGCTATGTCGCGATCACGAGGAATGGTTTCAAACCTTCTGCTTCTCTGTTAACTTGGGTTGCGCTCGCGAATGGTTTTTGTCACGGTCGCAAATAGCACTCCAGACCTTTTGCCTCTTCGTGAACTTTTATCACGCCCGCAAGTTGTTGTTTTTGTCGTAGTCTCAAATAGCAATCCAGACCTTCTGCTTCGTCTTGTACTTAGGTCGCACTCGCAAGTTGTTTTTGTCGCGGTCGCGAATAACACTCCACTGAAAACAGAAGTTGTTTAAGCAATTATTTATCATTTGAAAACCATAAACAAACATGTTAAACCCTTCAAGCCTTGTTTTGGCCTTCCTTTAAGTAAAAATAAAAATAAAAATAAAAATGAAACACACTATATACAATATTTACACCAAGTACTATCTTTTAACTTCATATTTTATGCAAATTTACTTGGGGTGGATTATCAATTTTCTCACCCAAATAAAGTTTACACCTTTATCCATTCACCATAAATGTGGAACCATTTGTTAAAATTTTCAATTCTAAAGCTCCATGGTCTAAAATTCGAATTACTGCGAATGGTCCACTCCATTAAGATTTCAATTTATCGGAAAATAAGTGTAGTCATGAATTAAACAACAAAACTTTATCCCCTACTTTAAAAGACTTGATTCGAATATGAGAGTCATACCACTTCTTAGTTCTTTCCTTATATAACTTGGCATTTTCATAAGCTAAAAACTTAATCTCATCAAGTTTATTTAATTGAAGTTTTCTTTTCATTCCTGCCTTGGTTAAGTCAAAACTCAAGGCCTTAATTGTCCAATAAGCTTTCTACTCAAGTTCTAAAGGTAGATGACATGCTTTACCATAAATCATACGGTATGGAGACATTCCGATCAGAGTTTTAAATGCCATATGGTATGCCCAAAGCGCGTCATCTAACTTTAATGACCAATCCTTACGAAATGAATTGACAGTCTTTTCTAAAATCCACGTAAGTTCACGATTTGATATTTCTACTTGACCATTAGTCTGTGGATGGTATGGGGTAGACACTCTATGGTGTACTCCATATTTTTTCAAAAGACTCTCAAAAGACTTATTTAGAAAGTGCGTACCTCCGTCACTTATTACTGCCCGTGGAACACCAAACAGTGTAAACAATGCTTTCAAAAATTTAACTACGGTATTAGCATCATTCTTTACACAAGCTTGTGCTTCCACCCATTTGGATACATAATCTACTGCTACCAAGATATAACTTTTACTTTGTGAAGCAGGAAATGGCCCTATGAAGTCGATACCCCATACATCGAATATCTCCACTTCGAGTATACTAGATAAAGGTATCTCATCTCTCCGACTTATGTTCCCCACTCTTTGGCACCTGTCACAATGAGAAATAAATATACGAGCATCATGGAACAATGTAGGCCAATAAAACCCTCTTTCTAAAACCTTTAAGGCAGTTTTATTGGTACCATGGTGCCCTCCATATGGACTTGAATGACAATGCTAAGTATACCTTGAACCTCAGTTTCTCCTACACATCTCCTAATTATACAATCCATATATATTTTAAACAAAAATGGTTCATCCCAGAAAAAGTTTTTAACATCTGAAAAGAACTTTTTCCTTTGTGCATAAGTCATATAAGGAGGTAATATATTAGAAGCAAGAAAATTTGCAATGTCAGCATACCAAGGTGTGTGAACATGTTGTACTAACATCAAATTTTCATCCGGGAAACTTTCATTAATAACTGGAGACTCTCCTATTGGACCTGCCTCATCTTCTAAACGCGACAAATGATCAGCAACCAAATTTTCAGACCCCTTTTTATCTTTAATCTCTATATCAAATTCTTGCAATAATAATACCCATCTAATGAGATGTGGCTTAGCATCTTTCTTAGCAAACAAATATTTTAATGCAGAATGATCAATATAGATTATGACTTTTGATCCTAATAAGTATGATATGAACTTATCACATGCATATACTACAGCCAACATTTCTTTCTCCGTAGTTGTATAATTCATTTGAGTACTAGTTAAAATATGGCTAGCATAATATATCACATGCAATTTCTTATCATGTCGTTGCCCTAAAACACAACCAACATCAACATCACTAGCATCACACATAATTTCAAATGGTAATTCCCAATCAGGTTTTGCTATAATTGGTACACTTACTAATGCATTTGTCAAAGTGTTAAAGGCATGTACACATTCTTGTGAAAAATCAAATGGAACATCTTTTACCAGTAAATTGGTTAACGATTTAGCAATGACAGAAAAATTCTTTGTAAATCTCCTATAAAACTCTACATGACCTAGAAAAGACCGAATTCCTTTTACCGTAATAGGAGGAGGTAACATTTCTGTGATATCTATCTTTGCTCTATCCGTTTGAATTTCATCTTTGCTAATCTTATGCCCTAATACAATACCCTCATCAACTATGAAGTGACATTTTTCCCAATTGAGAACTAGGTTATCACTTTCACATCTTGACAACACTAGGTCCAAATTTTTCAAACAACTCTCAAAAGAATTACCATAAACAGAAAAATCATCCATAAACACATCCATGATTTCTTCTATTAAGTAATTAAAAATAGCTGAAATACAACGTTGGAATGTTGCAGGTGCATTACATAATCCGGAAGGCATGTGTCTATATGCAAATGTACCAAATGGACAAGTAAATGTAGTTTTCTCTTGATCATTTGGGAATATAAAAATCTGAAAATATCCTGAATATCCATCGAGAAAGCAATAGAAAGCATGACCGGTAATCCTTTCTAACATTTGATCTATGAATGGCAATGGAAACTAATATTTCCTTGTGGCCGAGTTAAGCTTTCTATAGTTTATGCATACCCTCCAACCTGTAGTGGTCCTATTAGGGATTAGTTCACCATTTTCATTTTTTACGACAGTCATCCCTCCTTTCTTAGGAACACATTAAATCGGGCTAACTCATTGGCTATCTGAAATTGGGTAAATTATCCCTACATCTAACAACTTTATAATCTCCTTTTTCACTACTTCTTTTATAATAGGATTAAGTCTCCTTTGTCTTTCTGCCCTCGGTACATGTCCATCCTCTAGATGAATGTGATGCATTACCCAGCTAGGACTTATACCCTTAAGATCAGAAATTTGACATCCTATACTTTTAATCATTTTTCTAACAATATTCAACAACTTATTTTCTTGATCTTTAGTTAATTTGTTAGAAATGATTATCGGAAGTGTATGATGTCATGTACGGCTTTTAGGGCTTAGAAGATTATGTACTTAAAACTAAAAATATAAATAATTATAATAAAATAAAATAAAAAGAAAAGAATAAAGAAAAAAAGTCAATAAAAGTGGCCAAGAGGTGGCACCAAAATATCTTATATATATATAAAGAAAAGAGATAGACACAAAAGTTAACAGAGAGAGAGAGCAATGGAAGAAAAGAAAAAGGAAGAGAGGAAGAGAAAGGGAAAAGGAAGAGGAAGAAGAAGATGAAGCCATCCACATATAAGGTTAGAAGTTGTATATATATTTGTTAAAGTTGAAGTTTTATATGGATGGATTAAGTTGGATATTAGGTTTGAAGTTTGATAAACCTAGAATTTTTTGTAAGAAGCATACCTAGACTAAGACATGATTTTTAGACTTAAACCAAAGTGACAAAGACCATAGAAGAGAGAAAATGATTGAAATGTTAGTGTACTTTGAAAACTGGAAATATTGCTATGTGTGATAGTGTGTTGTGTTGCTATTTTGGAGGCTCAAATGAGGTCTAAAAATTATGAGTAAAATACCAATAGAAATATGTGAGTGTTAGCTACAATTGTTCAGAACATTATTTTACTAAATTAGATCGTTTGAGGCATGGAAATCTAGTAAGAACAGATCAAGGTCAAAACTGCCGGATTTCAGGATTTCAGTACAGGGCAGTCATGATTATTTCGTATTTGGAAGCCTTAATGACTAGATAAAATTATGAAATTTTATATGAAGATTATTTATGATGTTATCTACAATTTTTATATTTTGTGTTAGAATTTATATTCTAATAAATTACTAAGTGTGTGCTTACATATGTAAATACTAAATGTATATGCAGTCATATTAAATAGTCAAATTAGTATTGTGATCAAATTAGAATTGTTGACTATTGAGATGCTAATTTAATAATAAGATTAAAAGTGTAAATGCCAATTTGACATCAAATTCTATTTTGTTAAAGGGCCAAAATAGACATTTGTGCATCTATATAAAGGGCTATGATCCCTAATATAGAGATATAGGTTAAGAGTTTTTTTTTTCCCTTAAAGAGAGTTTTTTTCCCTTAAAGAGAAACCCAAAATTAACGATCTCATATACTGAAAGATCAAGCCATCTTCAAGTAATCAACAACTTGATTCAAATCAAGAATTATTAAAGCCAATACAGGTACACTTCCGTTATTATTTAATTTCTCAATGATTTGACATGATTGATCCATGGCCTTATTTAGGGATTTCAATCCATCAAATGGTATCAGAGCCTAAATCATGTTAAATTATTGAGAATCGATGATGAATTTTATGATAAATAAAATCATAATTTCATTATGTTAATTCTTATGTCTTTCTTTTGAAATATTTGGCTTTTATTGAATTCAATTTGGACTTCATCTATTGCGGTGAAAATTATGATTAAAAAAAAACATCGTGAATTATTGTGGCAATATAAAAAAAATTGTGATATTTGAAGGAAGATACTGTGGCCATGGCCACAAATTTTGATTTCTTCTTCACAAAATTTTGTTTTCGGGTACTGTAGCCATAATTTTTTTTTTAATTATTATTATTATTGTGATATTCGGATTTAATCACAATTAAATTTAATATATCAAAATTAAGTTTAAATTTTGGTGTTTTCACATCTTTAAGTTGTCTGATATTTTAAAATAAATTGATTGATGCAATATGTTGCCAAACTAACCTCTGTTGTGTAGATTAATTTATTTGAAAATATTAAATTTGTATATTTACAATTTATGCGAATAGCATATGGCCCAAAGAAAGGTTACTATTTGGCCAAATAGCAAATATACATGCGGTAATAAATTTGTAATAATTATTGGGTATTTCATGTGGATAATAAATCGGTCCAAAGAAAGATTTATTATTTGATAGAATTAATTATCAATATTAGATTACTGCATTTAGATACCTATTACAGTTAATATTTTTGTCCAAAGATAAAATTATTAATGTTGTGTTCGGTATCTTGTTTACTATTTTTTAACTCAATAATGATATTTTATTATAATGTGGATTATGAGCATATTAGTTATTATTTATTGGTTAGTCTGAGCAATTTAGGAGTTTTAAGTTTTATAATCCTACTACCAGGTCTATTTTTTAGACCGGAATTGAGGATGTTGAGTTTGGGGGGAGAAATAAGGTTAGAAACATTGTCTTTAAAGAGTGTCCAGGTTTTCAAACCTGTCACTATTTCATAAGTAATTTCAGATCCAACACAAGACAATATTGAAGAACTTCCCCATCAGGATGAATAAGTTGTTATTCCTCAGGTTCAAACTCAACAACCTCAATAACTTGTGCCTTTAAAGAGATCCACTAGGGAGAGAAGAAGTGCTATTCCATATGATTATATAGTATTTCTTCAGGAACATGAGGATACTAAAGGCATGATGGATGATAATCCAGTCACTTTCTTCATGCCATACAGGATTCCAACTCTCGCAAGTGGATTGAGGCAATGAATAAGGAATACATGTTCATGCAAGACAATCAAGTTTGGGATCTTGTCCCATTACCTGAAGGAAAGAAGTCCATTGGTTGCAAATTGATATTTAAGATAAAAAATGATTCTAAAGGTAATGTAGAAAGGTATAAAGCATGTCTTGTAGCTAAGGGCCTTTACTCAGTCAAGAGGGTTATGAGATATCTTCAGAGAACAAATGACTACATGCTCACATATAAAAGGTCAGATTATTTGGAGATCATTGAGTATTCTGATTCTGACTTTGATGGATGCCAATACAATAGAAA
>CAOGCB010038405.1:0-11108 GCA_948266635.1 Cnidoscolus chayamansa
CATGAAGGTGAAGAGGTGACCCATAAATATATAGAGTGGGAAGAACCATGAAGGTGAAGAGGTGACTCACACTATATGAAATGATATTGAGAAATCACCATGGTGCACCATTAGAAGATGATTTATGAATATTGAAGAAAAGGGAGAATGAAGAATGCATAGCATGAAATGCATTTGCATTATGATTATGACACTTCTTTATTAAATCATTATAATAGCAATATGTGTGACTTGATATGAAGGATAATTATATTGCTTATATCAATGTTCTATGATGATGTTGATTATGAAAATATTATTGTAAATGTAAATAATGTAGTTGAATTTGGTGTGGTCTATATGAGCATATTTTTAGCTTACTGAGTTATATATTCAGCATTTATCCCCGATAAACGCAGGTGAAAGCAGCAAAGGGAAACCATAAGAGTAGTGAAATTGTTGATAAAGCTAATAGAGGTATTATTTGCTTAAGGATATGTATCCCAATACAATTGTAATGTATGTACAGTTTGTATTTTGTAACCATCACGTTGAGTCGAGGTAGTGATGTAAATTGAAATATAATTATGATGCATGTCTCATTAACTCTGATAATCATTTTGTAAATTTCCTAGACTCTGATTTTGAGTATGTACTTTTAGTTTGAATGAATATTTTGTAATATTGTATTTGAACAGGTAGTCGACCCCGACTGATTTGGGACTAAGGCTTGTTGTTGTTGTTGTTGATTGTATTTGAACAGGTTTTGAAAGAAATGATATTGATATAGTATTGGAATATTTGAAAGAGAAAAGGGATTGTTTTACGATTTTAATAATTTGATAGAAACGCGAAAAATTTATACATGTTTTTAATAAGCTTTGATTTAAAATCATCCCTTACAGGATGATTATTAGTTTTCTGTAGAGGAAGTGGGAAATCATTAGTCATTCTGTGGGAGACATGTCATGGGAGATGTGACAATGATGAGATGGCTAAATTAGCTAGAGAATTTAAGAAAGCATTCATAAAGGGTGGAAGCAAATACAAGGAAGTTCATGAAGAAATACTCTCCTAAATTCGTCAAAGCAAAGGAAGAACTTCTTTGTTTTGAATGCAACAAACCGGGACAGTCAAGCTAAATTTCGCTAATCTTAAAGGGAATAGATCAAAAAATGAAAAGTCAAAGTGTGAAAAAGGAAATAGAGCAATGGCAACATGGACCAACAATGAGAAAACCTCTAATGATGATAGTGATAAAATAGTGATGTTTTTCATAATGGCTATTGAATAAGATAAAGAAGAATCTTCTCAAATGAATGAAAGCCATGATGAGGTAAACTCCCTTTAACTCCTCTAATATTGAAGAAAGAGAATTGGCATTTGCTCATGCATATAATGAGTATAGGAAATACAAAAAGAAGTGCATGGCCATGAAATTAGAAATTGATTCTTTAAAGTCTTAAAATGTTGCTTTAAATTATGTGCAAAAAAAGATTTTTACAAGAAGCAAATGAAGTTATTTATTGAACAATCAAAAGAGTCCTGCTAAAAGCTTATTGAGAACAATAAGTGTCTTGAATCAAAACTTCAATCTTTAACAATTGACTTGGCAAAATTCACAAAAAGTGAAAAAGAAAATCTATACATCATTTTAGGAGCTCAAATACTTTCAAGAGAAAATTTTGGAATTGGATATGATGGTTTATGTCTTATGACAAATATAAACATCATTTTGTAAAAGCATCATCATTTTCTTTATCTCACATTAGTGACACTGTTGGAATAGAAGAGGTCATATGAAAAACATATGTCCTATTAAGAAAGGTTCACTTAGGGTAAAATATGTATGTGGGCCTATAGGAACTTTACATAAAGATGCTAACCTTAATGGATCCAAAGTTATTTGGGTACCTAAAACTTAGCAAACTACATTTCAGGTATATCTTAAGAGCAAGTGAGAAGATGAACAATGGTATATTGATAGCGGTTGCTCAAGGCATATGACATGGGCAAGAGTAAACTTTCAAAAGTTGTCTTGCAAAATGGTTGACATGTGAGATTTGGTGACAAAGGCAAGGTACAAATTATTGGTTTTGGCACCGAAAGGACAAATCCTTGCATTGAAATGTTGCACTTGTTGAAGGTTTAAAGTTTAACTCGCTAAGTGTAAGCCAACTTGGTGACAAAGATTCAAGGTAAGTTTTTCACATTCTCATTGTGAAATTAGAGGCGTAAATAAAGATATTGTTTTCATAGAAACTAGGGTTGGAAATGTTTATATGTTTGACTTGCAAGAACTTGAAAGAAATGAGGAAAAATATTTTATGTCTCTTAGTGATAATTGTTTGTTATGGCATAGAAGACTAGGCCATGCTAGTATGAACAAATTTGCAAAATTTTCAAAAAGAGAGATAGTTAAAGGTCTAACCAAGCTTGATTTTGAAAAAAACTATACATGTAGAGTATCTGCACTAGGAAAACAAACTAGATCATCCTTTAAATCAAAGAATATAGTTTCCACATCTAGGCCATTTCAATTGCTTCATCTTGATTTATTTAGACACGTGACTCCTACTAGTCTTGGTGGGAAGTCATATGCTTTAGTAATTGTGGATGACTATTCAAGATATACATGGACATTTTTCTTAGGTTATAAAGATGACGCTTTACCTTTTCACATATTTTTGCAAGAAAATTCAAAATGAAAAGGGGTATTGCATAACAACTATTAAAAGTGAGCATAGAAAAGAATTTGAAAATCATTTATTTGAAAAAAATGTTTTGAACATGGTATATCTCATAATTTTTCAGCTCCTAGAAATCCAGAACAAAATGGGTTGTAGAAAGAAAAAATAGGACACTTCAAGAGATGGCAAGAATCATGCTAACTGAAAATAACTTAGCAAAATATTTTTAAGTTGAAGTTATTAATGCTTCTTGCTACATTTTAAATAGAATTTTGATAATACCTATTTTGAAAAAGACCCCCTTATGAGCTATGGAAAGAAGGACAACCAAATATCTCTTACTTTAAAGAATCTGGATATAAATGTTATATCTTGAATAACAAGAAGAGTAACCTCAAGAAATTTGATGCTAAATCCGATGATGAAAATTTCTTAGCTATTTAATAGAAAAACTCTTGTGGTTGAAGAATTTATTCATATTATATTTGATGAGATTAACCATTCTTTGGGAAGAAGAGATTTTCTTGATGATGATGAGTAGGTTGGTGGAACTAAAAATGACAAAATAGAGCAAATTGATGATGAGCCTAAAGATGCAAGTGATCAAACACATGAGCTGAATACAGATGCACATGGAGAACCAAGCCATGAAAATGAAGAAACTAATGAACATACCCAATATGAATTGATAAACTTAGAGGAACTAAAATTGGATGAACCCCACCGTGAAGACATGGCCCAAGAATAGAGATATCATAAAAATCATTCTAAAGATGACATCATTGATAGTCCATCCCATAAGATGATGACTATAGCGCAATTAAAAGATTCTATGGTAATATAGTTTTTGTTTCTCAATTTGAACCCAAGTGTTTTAATGATGCTCAAAATGATGAGAGTTGGATTCTTGCCAAGAAGGAAAAGCTCAATCAATTTGAAAGAAATAAGGTTTGAAAACTTGTTCTTAAACCTAGAAATAAAACCATTATTGGAACTCAATTGGTATGGAGGAAAATGGCAATATGGTTAGAAACAAAGCTAGGTTATTAGCTCAAGGATACAATAAAGAGGAATGTATTGATTTTGAAGAGACCTTTGCTCTGGTTACTAGATTTGAGTAGATTAGGATGTTGTGTGCCTTTGCTTATTACAAAAATTTTATGATGTCAAAGTATTTTTCTAAATGGATATATGTTGCACAATCTCTAGGTTTTGAGGACCTTGAATATCCAAATTATATTTATAAACTCACTAAAGCCTTATATGGATTGAAGTAAGCTCCTAGAGCTTGGAATGAAAGGCTTAGTAAATTTCTTTTGAGAAATGATTTTAAAAGAGAAAAAGTAGACACAACACTCGTTATTAAGAAAAATGGCCATGACATTCTTATTGTGCAAATTTATGTAGATGATATCATATTCGGTTCTACTAATGATCTTCTTTGCAAGAAATTTTCTAATGTATGCAAGGTAAATTTAAGTTGAGTATGATGAGAGAGCTCACATTTTTCTTGGACTTCAAATAAGCAAACTAAGCATGGTATATTCATCAATCAAGAAAAATATGACAATGACATGTTGAACAAATTCAATATGGAAAAGGTAAAGAGTATTGGCACTCTAATGAGTTCAATAATAAAATTGGAAAATGATGAGAAAGGTACACACTAAACTCTATAAAGGTATGATTGGTTCTTTACTCTACTTAACTGCATGTAGACCCAACATTTATTTTAGTGTATGATTGTGTGCTAGGTTTCAATCTAGTCATAAAAAGTCTCATTAAGTGCACTAAAAGGAATTTTTAGGTAACTCATTGATACAGATCAATAGGCCTATAATATCCAAAAGGTGAATCAATTGACCTTATTGGTTATAGTAATTTAGGTTTTATGGGAAGTAGATTGGATAGGAAAAGAACATCGGGGATATTTACTCCTAGGTCATGCATTAGCTTCTTGGCTTAGCAAGAAACAAACTTTTGTGGCTTTATCAACGGCGAAGGCTGAATATCTTGCCACCGGAAGTTGTGTAGCACAAATCTTATAGATGAAATAACAAGTTAAGGATTATGGCATCCATTTTAATGATATACCTATTAAGTGTGACAACAATAGTGCTATAAACTTGACCAAAAATCCTATTAAACATTCAAGAACTAAACACATTGAGATAAGACATAATTTTATTAGAGATCATATGCAAAAAGATGATATTGAAGTAGAATTTGTTCTAACGGAACAACAACTTGCAGATATATTCACCAAGCCATTGAATGATGAAAGTTTTTTAGGATTAGAAGAGAAATAGGCATGAGTGAATCATTTGATTAAGTGTTAATGTCTTTGTGAATGATTCATAACTGTTTTTATATTTTTTTTACTAGTTCTTGGCTGAAATTTCATGTTTAGGATATGTGCAGATCTCAGGAGCAAACAAGTTAGCTAACTAATTTTCAAAATTAGTTTGCTACTGATACAATCACAAAACCTCCATTCTTAGAAAATGTGATGCTATTGTCTAACTACAATGTTGAAGCCTGATTTACGAGCCAACACAAAATATTTGAATTTTCTATAAGTGTACAAGTCTCTTAGGTTATTCTCCAAAATATTTTGAAGTACACAAAGTACAATGCTTTTTCTCTCTAATATTAAATTCATGTCAGCTTAGATGGAGTTACACAACATCTTACTTACTTTTGTTTTTCTCTTACCGCCACTCCATCCTCCATTTGCACACACTTTTTCTCTTCCAATTCGATTTCTCTCTCAAAACTACTAGTCCCCATTACCCCCATTCTCTAAAATCACCAGTCACTATTACTCAACCATAACCATTGCTCCTCTTATCCAAGCCCAACTGAAAATAACTCTTTAACACCGATGATTCCTTCCTCCAAGATCACTCGACGACATCACTATCTCTCAAGCTTGCACAACACCGTAGTTCTCCCTGACCTACTGCTCACCTATGACCACTCTTTTCAAAACCTAACATCATTGAACCCATTGTTCAAATGACCAACGAACACAAAGCCTTAACTCATTTCTACCCAATGTTGAATCCTTCACCAAGTCTCCATAACTGATGATGCCATGACTTTTAAACCACAGCAATGCTGCTTCTCCACATAACTCAGCCAAACCCTATTCCAAATCCTAGTCTTTCAACAACTCAGTTCAAACATAATAACAACATGATTACATATTGTTTCCAAAAGGAACTATCATGAACCCTCACCGAGATCATCAGCTCCATCCATGGTAGAGACAATGTATTCCTCATCCATCGAAGCCTCTAATGCTCCCTTTGCCACAGATCTCTAAAAATCTAAGAAGAGAAAAGAAAAGATTGGTGAAATCATTTCACCTAAGTCGACCCAGGTAAAGCTTGCCAGCTTTGATAAGCCTATCTTTGAACCCAGGTATGTGCTTTGGGCCACATTTGAGCATCTAAAAGTACTTGTGAAAATTTTATTATAATTTTAAGGATGGAGTCATTTTTGTGGAAAAATAGATGTATACTGCCTTGATGTGATAAAATAATTTTATAGAACTCTAAAAGTAGGGACAAATGATGAGAGTTCTATTGTCATTCTAAAGGGACACAACTTTACAGTCATTGTTGATGATTTGGCACTAGCTTTTGGGTTACCTACATGAGGGACCAAAGTTGGTAGTAATAAGAAAATTGTGCATGTTGCAAACTATGACAAAACAAATTTTGTTAATGAGATTTTTGGCCCTAATGCTCAAGATAAGAAATCAATTACACATGCACCTCAACAAATCAAAATTTTGCATAGCTTTGTTATTTATGTTTTATGTCCTAGAATTAGAAGTCTGAATTATCTTAGTGACTGGGATCTATGTATTATTTGGCATATTGTGAAATTAGTACAATTCAACTTACCAATTTTTTTATATTCAAGATTATTATTAAGAATGTTCATAATATAAAGCTACCATTTGGGATGCATCTTACTGCACTCTTTAGTCACTTTGGTCTTGATGTGCTCTAAGAAAAGTGTAAGAAGAAGCTTATTCATTGAAGGATACTCATGCAGAAAATGATGGCACAAAAAGGGGACATGAGAAATAATCTTCTAATATGGGACATCCAGAAATTTTGAAGGCTACATAACAAATTTTGCAGAAACTTACAGTTATGGACATCATTCGCTTACACCACTTCAGTTAACTAAGTGGCATCCTAGAATCACAACAGGTATTACTCCTTAGACTTGAGTAGAAAATTGATATTATTACCTTCGGGGTTGAAAAGGTTAAACAGGAGGTGTCATGTACCCTTATTAGGGCCTAGGAGAATAGGTGTTTACTTAAGCTATACTTGAGAACTTGAATGCATGATATAGATTATGCAAAATGATGTGATATGTGCTTGATACATATGACATGCCAAAGTATGAAAGAACATTAGAAATGGTATGATGCTTGTTTACATGTAAGTATGCATGTGATATGCAATTGGTATGCAACTAGTGTGTGTGTATAAGTTGCATGAGATATGATAAACAAGTAGGCAAAATGAATGAGCAATGTGGTATACAAATGAGAAATACATGATCTTTGAAGTATATAAATTCTAGTAGAGAAAAAAGAGACATACAAGTGTGAGATACACTTAGAAGTGAAACAAAACAAAAATGAATGAATGAAAAGGATAAACAAAACAAAAAAAGGAAGAGGTGGCCACCAAAGGGGAAGGAGGAGGTGGCACCAACCAAGCAAATAAAAAGAAAAAAAAGGGAAACCGGTACAAATTAGAAGAGAAAGAGAGAGAGAGAGAGCAACAAGAAGAAGAACCAAAAGAAAAGAAAGGGAGGTTTGGAGCTACCTAAGTGAGGTTGAAGGGAAAGAGGTGCCAAAAAGGTGTAAGGCAAAGGGGAGATCTATCCAAAGAGGTAAGTTATGGTTTATATGGTCTTTGTGAACTATAATACCTATAAATGGATGAAGGAAAACTGGAATGATGAATTGAATTGGAATTATTTGTTTTAGGATGTGATTTAGGTGAGTGATTGCATGAGAGGTGTGACTGGTTGCTGGAGAGACTGTACAATATAATAGTCTAAATTGTGTTCTTATTTTGGAGGAACATTTGATATTCAAAAATAATGAATAATATATCAATATAAATTTGTGAATATTGACTAAAATTGTTTAGAATATCATTTTACTAGATTACATCGTTTAAGTCATTAAAATACTATGAAAATAGGTAAAGGTCTAAACTATTGGATTATAGGTTCTAGTGCAGGACATTCTATTTTTCTTTACTTTGAAGGCATTAGTGATCATATTAATTCATGAAATTTCATATGTAGCTTATTTAGGATGTTGGATATAACTTTTATGTTTTGCACTTTGTCAAAAACAAAATCTAAATTGGTCAAAATGGTTAAACAAGCGAGATATGTCAAATGAGACCTATTGGACAAGCCTTTGTGATATACCAAAAATGTAAGCACTGTGTTTTGCACCCAGATGGATTCCAAATCACATGAAATATTGTGTAAAACTTTAATTATATGCTAACCTAATTTCTATAAAAAAAATGAGCATGAGTTGGGTTAATTTGAGATATGAATTAGTTAAAGGAGTGTAGAAAGGTATATAAGAGTGTGATACAAATAAAATGATATGAAAAATATTCAAATGATTTTGGATGGTAACCAAATTTGGTATGAAACTTCTAAAATGTGTTATGGAAATATAGTTAAAATTTTAGACTAAAATGAACTTAATTAGTGGTCAAATGGATTGGAACAACAAGCTACTAACAATGGAAGTTCCATTCTGGGCAGACTTTAGCTAAGTAAAAAGTGACCTTAATGAACTTATAATAAGCTGAAATTTAAATGACATCTTGAATGTTAAGTTTTTTGAAAGTGTACAAAATTTTAAGTCAATTGGAATTGATTAAGATATTGAAATAGGACAAAATCCAAAGGTAGTTCAGGTGGAATACTTATGAATGAACCTTAAACAAGGAATTACCCTTAAATGACAATCTAATGACATGATATTTGTACCTAAAGCTTATCAATACTTAATTAAGATATTGATTATGAAATTCATATGAATTAAGAATAGAAAACAAGTTAAAATGTGGGGTCAATGGATTCCCAAATAAATTAGCTAATCGTGTGCATAGCGATTAGGGGTTTGATGTGGTGTATGTCAGAAATTGGGTTTTGATGACTTATTTAAAAGATAAATTAATGTTTAATAACTAATGATTAAATGAAAGATGTTTATGGATGATTGGTGTGAGGAATTATAATGTGAAATAGGTACTCAGGTCGGAAGGATTCTCGTAGACCGAGAAAGAGTCAATAAGGGAAAATAGATAGTTGGTAAGTTACGGATTTTGGTGTGACTACATGCCAAAATGATTGTATGTGAAGTGTGTGACTGTATGGTTATATGAACTGCTATTGCTTTGGTATCTAATGTTCAAATGATTTGTAGTTTAGGGGCCACCAGGCATATTTTCCATAGAAGTGTATATTTCTATGCAAGAACATGTAAAAATATACTAATGAACTTCTATGTGTCTTGTTGTGGTTGTGGGATATGATTGAGATACTGAATGTGAAATATTATTGGTGAATTATATGATCTTGATGTGGTTTTATAAAAATGTGAATAATATATTATGGACATTCAGTGATTATGATGGGCATGACAATAATGTAAAGCATATGAACCTAATTTGTTGAAACATGATTGTGTAACAGTGCATATGGTGATGTGAGATTTATACAGCATATCATACATGACATGGTATGCTGGAGATGGAGACAACCCATGAGACTTGAATAAAATACCACACGACGTATATATTCTCGTGAGACTCGAGAACTGCAATATATATATATATATATATATATATATATATATATATATATATACAAACAAACCAACAAACATGGATTAATTAGAGGATCTTAACAAACACATTGACACATTGGCAGTTGATTTTAACAGTGTTTCTGATGTGGAAGATCAGCTAAAGCTGCAACCACAGAGCATACTTATTTAAAAGGTCTGTTTTAAATGTGGGCTAGGGTTCCTGCAACCTTAACCTGGGATCCCCAGAATTAAGTCTGAATGATTTTAGAAGGAAAGAAAGGTGTGCCGTAAACACGGGCTTACCAAAGTAGCAATTTAATATAAAATTTAAAATACAAAAATTTAAAGTTTAAAACTTACTTGAGCAAAACTTGTACTTCTCTTTTTGATCAGAATAATTACAGGGATGAGAGAGTAGGAGCTCTGCTTCTTTCTATTCTAAAAACTTATGCCTTCACAAGGGGAGAGGCTCCCTTTATATAACATTTTACAAACATTGTTGTCTCACGGGACCTTTTACTATTACTTCACGCGGGTCTTGCTTTTTATGAACAGTGCTTCAATAATGCCGCAATTCCCGGGGCTTCATGCTTGCTTTATTCTGGATCTGAGGAGCTTGATGTGCTGTCCTCCTTTTTCTTTTTCTTTTTTAACTTTTCTTTCTTTTCCTGCTTTAGCTTTATTGTCTTCTTGTCTTTTTCTTTACATGCTTTACTCTTGATTTTTATTGGTGGTAGGACCCCATAACAATCATCTTCATTACTTTCATAGTAGGAAGATGTTGAAATCTGTTCAGAGGATGACGTTTGTGATGACGCTGTCGACTCTGGTTCTGCTTTTGACTTGTTTTTTATTTTAGCAGAGATTTTCTTGTTTCTTTTTCCCTTCTTGGCAGAGGTTTTAATTGATGATTCTCTGCTAGATTGGGCTTGATGTGGTTCTTCTGGACTGAGTTGGTTGAACATCTGCTGACATATCAACTTGTACTCTTCAGGGGTTTTAGCTGCTGCTAGCATTGCTTGACATTGGGCTTTTTGGGCTCCAAATGTGGATTCTGCTTCCATTTTTATTTTTCCCACATATGAGGCTTCAGGAAATTGGGCTTTCTTAAGGATCCACTGCTTTATTGTCATTTCCGTAGTTGGGTTTCTGAATGATCCCCACCATTTTATTTTGTGTCTTTTTACAATCACCGGAATATGTAATTCTGTCATGTATTGAAAATCAAAGTACCATTGGTATACCCATGGTACAAAGAAATTGAGACAAAAATACATTAAAGGTGGTATATATTTTTCAGATTGGGGGGGTTTATAATTGGTTTTAAAATATTGGTATAGTTGAAGTATTTCTGGAGATAAAATGTCTTCAGTAATACCTCTATATTGCCACCATGTGAAAAACCAATTTGGAAGTCTAGTGACAATTTTATTAATATTTTGATCAAAATATATTAACCATGAGTGTGTAGTAGCAGGATTTTGAATACTGAAAACATATGTCCATGCTTGAATATAATCAAAATAGTTATAATAATTGCAACAATTTTTTAAAGATTT
>CAOGCB010038740.1:0-13702 GCA_948266635.1 Cnidoscolus chayamansa
CTCTGCCTGGCATTTGGCAATTTCGCGACCAAGAGCATATATGTCGCGGGCGCGACTTCCACTCTAAAGATCCTGTCTCGGTTGACTTCAGCTCGCGACCAAGAATTTTGAGGTTGCGGTCGCGAAGATTGTTCTGTGATAGCAATTTAGCTCAGAACTCACCCTTTTCAATCCTTCATATCTTTATTTTCACCTACTAATGCTTGAATTCATACCTGCACACATTCTAACCAAAAACTACACAAAAACAAGTGAAATCTAACATAAACAAATAAAAATAAACAAAACAACACAGTAATACATAGTACTTTGGCAATGCCATCATGTATGGAGTGCCGAGAGAGCATATGGTAGGAATAACTAGTTTATTTTTGATAGAGAGAGCATTAGAAGATGTAGTAGAGTAATTAAAAAAAGTTGAGGCAGGAAAATAGTATGGAGGAGTACCAGACCAATTTGAGGATATCAGAATTAGGGTGGAGAGAGTAATGCCTAAGTTGGGAGAGGCATATTTCCTGTCAGTTTTTCTAGGAGATTGAGAGAGGACATTAAACCTATTACAGAATGTATAAGAATTATAGGTAGTTGAGATCTATCGGGAAAAATAGAAGGCAGAAATTGAGTAGGTCATAGATTTAGGATATATTTTACCTATATATATTTGTATCAATCTCTTCATAATGATCAATAAGACTCTTCTATTTTTTTCAACATGGTAGCAGAGCATAGGGAGTATTTTTGGGAGAGTTATTAAAGTTTCAGTTTCTGGTCCACACAGTTGAATTTTTAGATCACCCATTTAGGGCGATTAATTTTTGTCACCACCCATCTAAAAAGGTCTGTCTACTGTCGGCCGGCCTTCTGCAGGAAATCGGCGGCCTAACCTCTGGTGATTGAGTCACACGAGCCGGCAGAAGTTCTGGCGACACTCCCATGCGCTAGCGAGTGAGGGCGCGTGAGCCACTTTCCGGTGACCTCCTTCCACCCTCAGCGTTGCCTCCTCAAATCTGGTATAGATCTGGGTCCGATTAAGCGTTCGGTTGGTTCCTTCTAGGTGCTTTTAGCGAGTTAATCTGTTGGTTTGAATTTCAGGTTTGGGTTTGCTGTGCCAACAATTTTTTGAGCTATCTTTGATTTGTTTTTTTTTGTGGGATTTGTTCATTCCATGTTTAAATAATGATCGAAAGTAAGACGGCTGAGGGTAAACGGTAGTTGGTCTGATTCCTGTGATGACGAAGATCACAGAACATAAGTTAAATGGCTCAAATTATTTTGAGTGGAGTAAGACTGTTTGAATTTATCTCCAAAGCATCGATAAAGATGATCACCTTATCATGGATCCCCCAATTGATGACGTCAAGGAATTGATGGATTATTTTGATTTTTTGTATTTTGGTAAATGCAATAGTTCTTGTATCGATGATGTGTGCAATGCTTTTTATCTCTTTGAGAAGTAGGATACGTTAAGGTTGGGAGCACAGGTAGTAGAATCTGTCCCATACACAGGTGTTAACGAACCATCAATTGTTCGCACCGTTTCTGGTTTGAGACATGAAGAGTAATCACAAAAGCCTTGAGAATTGCCTGTCATGTATCTATTCGCACCAGAATCAATTATCCATGAATCAAAATGGGCAGTAAATGCATTACCTGAGTGCACAAGATTTGAGGTAGTACTTGTCGAATCAATTTGAGACAGGAGTCACTTAGAGATTTTGGATCTTGATAGGTGAAAAAATGCTTTCTAAAGTTGTGCTATTCTCCACTGTCTCTGATAAGTGAGCTTGAGCTTTGGTCTCTTCCAATGACCATGGGGAGGTCGACCATGTATCTTTCAACAAGTCTCACTAGTATGTCGAGGCTTCCCACAATGATCACAATGCAGGTGATCTTTATTAGAACCAGGAGCCTTGGATTGCTCAAAAGCAGTAGATGCAATCAACCCTGATTTCTCAACTGGTGATGAATAAAGCATGACACTCCTATTTTCTTCTTGATGTATAAGTGCCATGGATTTTATTGCGAATTCCAAAAACTTGAGCATCATTACCCATGCGTGAGTAGGTAAGAGCTGTAGCTTTCCAAATTTTTTCAGCAGTATCCAACAACAAATATTGTTTGGAGATTTGAGGCTGCATGGAGTTGATCAGCCAGGACATACAACAACAACAACAACAACAAGAAGCCTTAGTCCCAAACCAGTTGGAGTCGGCTGTATGGATCCTCTAACAAAATAAGCTCACAAGCAATATCAACAATCACACGCCTTAGACTCCTTCCATTACGCGGATACCATTGACAGAATGCAATGGCAGAAATAGCTGGTTTGGTCTTCTCTCCATTAATATATCATTGCAATCGGCGGGTTTTGATGAATAACAAAGCTGACCTAGACCAGGCTAAATAACTATCACTACGATCAAGTTTAATGGAGCTAATTTGAAGGTGCAGATTGTCATTAGCAATGTTAACTGTCCCTGATTTAGCATCTTGGATGTCTGTCGGTATCTCCATAGCAATAGAGACAGTAAATAATAAATTGATCAAAGAAGAAAGGAAACAATGACCTGGTAGTGACGAATCAATAGCAACTGATCAAATAGCCAGAGTTGGGATGAAGAGGCGAGTTGAACGATCAGAAAAAAAAAAAAATTCAACGATCGGTGATCGGATCTAGGTAGCTGGAGGCGGGATGAAGAGGCGAGTCGATTGGTCGGAAAAAAAACAACAACCGGTGATTGGACAGCGGCTCACACGCCTGCATGCATCGGTGTGTGGACGGGGCGTCAGAGGTTTGTGGCGGTGTGTGGGACCATGCACGAAGGTGTTTGGCCGTGAAATTTCACGGAGACGGTCGTTGGTGAATGGATCTTCTTCTTGTTGGGCAGTAATGGAAAAATAAGATTGCGAAAGGCAACCGAACTATGGCCTAAAAAAGTGCCGGAGAGAAAAAACTTTGATCTTCTGAAGTTAACATGGGCTCTGATATCATGAAGATTTATGAGAATGTGATGTTTTTATTTAGATCTGTATATGTATTTATACAAGAGGAATCTTTGAAAAAATAAACAACTAAATTAGGAAGCATATCTAACTTAGGACTCAATTCTAAGACCTAGTCTTATAGCCAACAAGTATGACTTGGTCACACATACTAACAACCTTTCATCTCCCTCAACTTCCAAATAAAACAATATTCATTTTCAGCAGCCTCAAGTACAAAAGCTTCATTTTTTATCTCAAAGAACATTCTTTCTCTTCAAAAGAACATTCTTTCTCTTCAAAACAACAAATCTCTCCAAAGTTCTCCAAATATCTCAGAATTTCAAGTATGTTCTCCTTCTCTCTTGCTCCTCTCTTTCGCTCCTCTTTTTAGGAAAACTCTCTTTTGTTTTCCTAATTTTCCTTTCTTTTTCACATGTGGATGTGGTGTGCCATATGTGAAAAATAAAATACTAAATTCTTACTATATTCAATCATTGCTTAATGTTTATTAAGATATTAAGGAATTTTGCATATAAAATGAAAGTATATGTATAATTGTGTGTATATTTATTAAAAATTGTAAAAAACTTTGGCTTTGGCGTCTCATTTCAAAAAGGCCTCGCCTTGCCTCTTGCCTAAGGCCATAGGAGACCCTATTGTCTTAGTGTCGCCTCTCGCCTTGATAACTTTGTCTCTAATTTCATTTCTTACAACTCTCTGTTTCTTTCCTATAGCCTTTGTCATATCTGTTTCCTCTATTTCTGCACCACGGGGTTGGAAGGAAACACAGCTTCATCCAAAGTAGAATGCGATGAGGGCTATGTGGGACCTTGTTAGTCCTCCATTGGAAAATAAACTAAATTGGTATTCATGATAAAACCAAGGTAGATGGTTCCTCTAAAAGGTACAAAGGTAGATTAGTGGTGAAAGGCTTCACAAAGACCTGTGGAGTGGATTATTAGAAGACCTTTGCTCTTATTGCAAAAACGAATACGATTGGAAACTTATGATCATGGGCAGCAAATCTTGACTTGGAATCTTATTATCATGAGGATATTATTGGAACAAAAAACGTTTAGTCTCTCATTTGACTAGCAGAATATGATGAGAAGAATGAGAAAATGGTCTAAAATGTTGCAAAAGTGAAATTAATATTTTTACTAGTACATGTATTCAATAAGTTTGTTATCGCCATTACTTTCAGAATTTTAGTTCATTCAACATAATCTATTGTTCACAAGAACTCGACAATAAGCATGATATCTCCAATTCACAAAAAATTCTCAACCAAAAGGAATTGAAATTGTTGACTCAGAACCCTGAAAAAATATTGATCAACTTTACAAAAAGCTTGGGTAAGCATCATATTGGTGAAGAAGGGTCAACTAGGCAACTACATGATTGACCTCATTCTGTTGAGTCTACTCTTGTTGTAGTGCACACTTTAAGGACACAGAGAGCTTCTCATAGGACAAGTAATGTACACTTGAACTCATTCTGTAATGTAATGGAGACCCTTTGCTTGAAGCACCAATGAGTCAATATACAGGACTACTATTATGGAATAGTTACCTAGATAGGAGCCAGCTTCCTAGGCATGAACATGAGAAACATGTTAATATAACCAGGAATGTCAAATTTTATGCTCCGGAATATGGTGGGAAACTGTATCCTAATTCTTTTATTGATTGGTTAGATGGAATGGAGGATTATTGTGGTTTTTAACATGTCTAATTGAGAGCTTGTTCATTTGACATTCAGTTAGTGGTCTAGTAATTGCCTAACGAATACTACATCAATCCTAATATGGTAGGAAATTGGAAGAAAGAAAGTCACCTGCCAAGATAATTAAAGTTCAACTAGTTTTTGTGGCTACACATGCAGCCGCAAGCTTGCATTTGACTGACTCTTTGTGGAATGTCAGTTTTGGTCAATTTGGTTAAACATTGCTAATGTCTTCAATTTTGTGCCATATTGTGCATTTTTCTTTGATATCTCTATAATGATTTGTTGAAATATGCTCTTTTACGTTGTCAAAGATGTTCTAAACAGTTTTGAAAGAATAAGTCAAATATTGAAGATAAGCTGAGATTGATTTAATTTGAATTATTAGATAATATCTCTTCAAATTTTAAAGATTAAGATTTAGATTATTATGATTTTATCTAGATGGTCAAGTTTTTTCAATAATATTTTAGCTGTATAAATACAACTATAATTAATAAAATGGTATATTAAATTCAGTCTCTTTTATATTTCTTGTTCTCCTCTCCAAAAAACCAAAAATTGGTATTAGAGCTAATTTCTTAAGGGCCTGAGAATTGAGAGATTCAAAATGAAAAAAAATGATCTCTATACTTCAAAGGAGATTGAATAAGAAGAAGATATTCATGCAATGTTCGTGACAAGAGATTTTTCTACAAATAACTAAATCATCTTAGGGGAAGAGATTTCTCCACAAACAACAAAATCATGCCAGGGGAAGAGATTTCTCCACAAACAACAAAATCATGCCAGGGGAAGAGATTTCTCCACAAACAACAAAAGCATGCTAGGGGAAGAGATTTCTCCAAAATGACAAAGTTATATCAATCAAGCTACAAAAGAAAAAAGCATGTCTCAAAACTGCAATAACATTCAAGCAACTACAACAAAAAATGCAAGGAGTATTGAAATATGCTCTTTTATTTGGTCAAAGATATTCTAAATAGTTTTGAACGAACAAGTCAAATATTGAAGATGAGCCGAGTTTTATTTAATTTGATTTATTAGATAATATCTCTTAAGATTTAAAGATTAAGATTTATAATATTATGATTTTATCTAGATGGTTAAGATTTTTCAGTTATATTTTAATTGTATAAATACCACTATAATCGATAAAATGTTAGATTAAGTCCAGTCTCTTGTATATTTCTTGTTCTCCTCCTCCCCCCCAAAACCAACATTATTTATCATCATCACTTGAAGAACTTTCATCTACGAACACCAAACTATCTTATTCATATATCTTTGTTTGGGGTTTCAGTGCAGAGATGCTCTTAGAGGAGAGGATAGAGTACAATGATCTTGTAAACTCAGTTCAAGATGAATCAAATTCATATGAACGCAAACAAATTGATGCACAGGGCAATAAGGATAATAATGGTGAACCAAAGAATGGTATTTATTTTCCAACAGTGTTGCTTGTTTTTACACTATAATTTTTCTTTTCCTTCCTACTTTTTGTCAATATTATTTGTTTCACTATGCATCACCTCAAGTTTCTTCATCTAGCAAGACATGTATGTTATGGTGACTTATATCTAAGAGGCATTTGGAAACTTGCAGTCTTCATATTTTTCCCTTAATAAAAAAGTAAAGGATGTCCTTTAAGACATCATAATACAATCTTTGTACATGGTATCAGAGCTAGATTAGATTTTTCTTTTGAAATTAGGGTTTCAATCCCTATTGCAGTGATTACATCATTGTGGTTTTGGGTCACCAATTTAGGGTGATATCTTAGTGCTCACCGCCCACCTAAGAGGAACCACCGACCGCCAGTGACCATCCCTGCGAAGGCAGGCTACTGAAAGACCAGCGAGTGAACCTCATGCGCCATTCGAAGATTTCGTTGTAGTCTCACATGCCGGCGCGTGAAGCCGCTTTTGCTGTCGGACGTCTATCCGGTTTGTCTCGCCGGCATCTCCCGAACCCTTGCTCTTCATTCTCGTGGTCCATTGTTTGTTTGGGTGTCATTTGGAGGTGATTTGGCTTGATCCTATTTTCTGCCCTTATTTTTTTTTGGAAGAGATTTTGATTTGATTTCTCAATTCTTGTGTGAGTTGACCACAATTTGGGTTTATCTTTAGTACTGTTGGATTGTTGTGTTCATTAACTACAATGTCAGAAAATAGAAATACGGTAGCAGATGCGGTTCCTGTGATGACCAAAATTACAGACCACAAACTCAATGGATCTAATTATTTAGACTGGAGTAAAACAATTTGGATTTATTTACGAAGCATTGGGATGGATGACCACCATCTAAAGGATCCACCCAATAATGATATGAGGTAAAATTGGTTAAGGGAAGATGCTCGACTGTTCCTACAGATTCACAACTCTATTAATAGTGAGGTGATTGGCTTACTCAATCACTGTGAATTTGTTAAGGAGCTCATGGATTATTTAGAATTTCTATATTTCGGCAAAGGGAATGTTTCTCACATTTATGAGGTCTGTAAATCTTTTTATCGTGCTGAAAAATAAGACCGAACCCTTATGGCGTATTTTATGGAATTCAAGAGAATTTATGCAAAACTTAATGCTCTAATGCCCTTTAGCCCAGATGTGAAAGCTCAACAGGCACAACGGAAGCAAATGGTTGTCATGAGCTTCCTTGCAGATCTTCCTCCAGAGTTTGAGACTGCCAAATCTCAGATCCTCTCAAGTCCTTACATTTCATCTTTACATGATACATTTACCAGAGTATTGCGTACAGAAACTCCATAGATTTCTACAAGCACTACTAGTGCACTTGTGAGTTGTCATGGGAATAAAGGAGGAAGCAAAGGCAATTTTCAAAACCATAAAAATTATCAGCGAGCGGGGGAGGCAATGTCCACCGAATCAAGTGGAATCATTTGTTACTATTGTCGTGAACCTGGACATACTAAGAAAGCATGTCTGAAGCTTCAGAATAAACACCAACGTTCACAAATGGCTCATATGGTAGAAACTCCTCTAGTCACTTCATCCAGTGATAAACAAATTTTGGTTTCTGCAGATGAGTATGCACACTTTTGTCAATTTCAAGAATCTCTAAAGACTGCTAATCCTCCAGTCACTGCAATTGTCGAGTTAGGTAACTCCACTACATGCCTTATATCCTCATCTTCCAAATGGGTTATTGATTCGGGTGCTACCGATCACATGTCAGGTAATTATAAATTATTGTCTAGTTTTCAGTCCCACACATCATCTCCTTATGTCACGTTAGCAGATGGCTCAAAATCTTATGTCATGGGTTATGGACATGTTAACTTAATCCCTTCACTTTCTGTGTCTTCTGTTTTGTGCTTGCCCAAATTTTTGTTCAATTTACTTTCTATCTGTAAGTTAACTCATTCATTGAATTGTTGTGTCTCATTTATCCCTGATCATTGTTTGTTTCAGGATCTTTTAACGAAGCAGATTATTAGTAGAGGACGTGAGTCGGAAGGTCTTTACATCTTTTATCAACAAATACCAAGATCCCTTGTTTGTTGCAATAGCTTGACACCCTTTGATCTTCATTGTCGGTTGTGGCATCCATCTCTTTTTGCTTTAAAGAAATTATATTCACATTTTCAGTCTTTGTCCACTTTAGATTGTGAGTCGTGTCAGTTTGCCAAACATCATCGTTTATCTACTGTACCACGAGTCAATAAATGGGTTTCATCCCCCTTTGAATTGGTACATTCTGATGTTTGGTGTCCATGTCCTGTAGTTTCTAAATCTGTTTTAAGTATTTTGTTACTTTTGTTGATGATTTTTCACACACTACATGGTGATTCTTGATGAAAAATCGTTCAGAATTGTTCGCTATTTTTTGTGCTTTTTATGACGAGATGCAAAACCAATTCAATACATCCATTCGCATACTGCACATTGACAATGCTAAAGAATATTTGTCTATGGATTTTCAAACTTGTCACAGAAAGGGATTCTTCATCAAACTTCATGTGTTGATACTTCATCCCAAAATGGGATAGCTGAGCGTAAAAATCGTCATCTTTTAGAAGTAGCTAGAGCTCTTCTGTTTCAAATGAAGGTTTCTAAATGTTTGTGGGCTGATGCTGTCTCCACAACTTGTTTTTTGATTAGTCGTATACCTTCTTCAGTTTTTCATAGTGATATCCCTTACAATGTATTGTTTCCAATTAAGGCATTGTTTCCTATTGAACCACATATTTTTTGGTGCACTTGCTTCTTTCTTGATGTTCGACCATAGGTAACTAAATTGGATCCTAAATCATTTAAATGTGTTTTTCTTGGATACTCTTGACATTAGAAAGGGTATCGTTGCTCTTTTCTTGAGCTTAACCATTACCTTATGTCCAATGATGTTACATTTTTTTGAGTCAACTGCTTTCTTTCCTCCATCATCTCCTTATAACATTTAGGGAGGAAGATTATTTTTTGGTTTATACAGTTTGTCCTCAATCCAGTTCCCCAAGTCCTCTTGCTCCTTATGATTCTATAACAGATCGCCCTCCTGTTGTTAATATTTATTCCAGACGAGTTGAGAATCCTGGCTCCGAACCTCTACCTGCTTCTTCGTCGGAGGATCTTGCTAGTTCCACCACTTCTTCAGAATCTGATCTCGACCTTCCCATTGCTCTTCACAAAGATAGACGTATTTGCACTTACCTATCTCCTCATTTGTATCTTATGATCAATTGTCATCTTCCTCTCGGTGTTTTGCCATTGCTTTAGATTCTATTTTAGTTTCTCAAATTGTGAGTGAGGCATTATCTCACCCTGGCTGGTGAACTGCAATGGAGGAGGAAATACAGGCATTGGAGGATAATGGTACTTGGGAATTGGTAGCATTGCCCCTAGGCAAGCGAACCATTGGTTGTAAGTAGGAGTTCAAAGTCAAAGTCAATCCTGATGAATCTGTTGCTCGTCTGAAGCCCTGTCTGGTTGCCAAAGGATATGCTTAAACTTTTGGCATTGATTACTTTGACACTTTTTCACTTATTGCCAAGTTGGCCTCCATTCGATTGTTTATCTGTTTAACAACCACTTGTACTTGGCCATTACACCAGTTGGACATAAAAAATGCCTTCCTTTATGGTGACCTTCAGGAGGAAGTTTATATTGAGCAACCACCTAGTTTTATTGCTCAGGAGGAGTCAGGTAAGGTTTGCAAACTTCATAAATCTTTTTATGGTTTGAAACAGATTTCGAGAGCTTGGTTTGGCAGATTCAATAAGGTTGTACACTAGTTTGGATTGCAAAAGAGTAAATGTGATCATTCAGTCTTCTATAGGAATTCTGATAGTGGATTGATCTTGCTAGTTGTATATGTGGATGATATTGTTATCACAGGAGATGATGAAGCGGACATTACATCTTTAAAGTCATTCCTACAATCACAGTTTCACACGAAAGATTTGGGCTCCTTAAAATACTTCTTGGGTATCGAAGTCACAAGATGCAAGAAAGATATTTTCTTATCACAAAGAAAGTATGTCCTTGACTTATTGACTTAAACAAGGAAGCTAGGGGCTAATCCTTGCAGTGTCCCAATGACCCCAAATCTCCAGCTCACTCCAACATATATTGAACCATTTGTAGATCCTGAAATTGTATAGGAGATTAGTGGGCAAACTGAATTACTTAACAGTAACTCGTTCTGATATTGCATACCCTGTGTGGTAAATCAGTTCATGTCCTCACCCACTGTTGCTCACTGGCAAGCGGTAGGGCAAATATTGTGTTACTTGAAAGGAGCTCCAGGGCGTGGTCTCTTCTATGGTAATCATGGACATTCAAATATTAAATGTTTTTCTGATACAGATTGGGCAGACTCAAAATCTGATAGGAGGTCAATGTCAGGATACTGTATCTTTGTGGGAGGTAACTTGGTATCATGGAAAAGTAAGAAACAAAATGTAGTATCCCGTTCCAGTGCTGAATCAGAATATCGAGCTATGGCTCAAGTAGTGTGAAGTGTTATGGGTACAACAATTGTTAGAAGTCGGGGATCAAGAAGTCCTTGCCTGTGAAGTTGTATGCGACAATTAAGCAGCCATCCGTATTGCCTCCAATCCAGTATTTCATGAACGAACCAAACATATCGAAATTGATTGCCATTTCGTTCGTGAAAAGATCCAACAGAAAAGCATTTCTATAAGATATATAAAGACTGGAGAACAATTAGGAGACATCTTTACTAAAGCGTTAAATGGACTTCGGGTTGACTATATTTGTAACAAGTTGGGCATGATTAATATTTATGCTCCAACTTGAGGCGGAGTTTTAAGGAAATGATCTATATAATTATTTGGTAGATTGATGCTTGATTTAGGTCCAAATCTTGGTACTTAATTTAGGGATTTAACTTCGTTACTAGTTACTACTCTTGTATATAAATAGAAAGAGGATTTCTCAATAATAATACATCATAATAGAATTCTTCTACAAAATTGATTATTGATTCTCCCTATTTGGAATTTTCATTTTGCCAATTTTATTGTCAATGATAAATGATGTGGAACCGTTACATATAGTAGGCGTAGAAAGCATGTAAATGTGTGTGACTAAGGCATGTGCATGAGAATCTAGTTAGTTCAGCTGGCAAGAGAGAGAAGAATTGGTGGTAATTCAAATTGTAAACCACACTACTATAAGTAGTGTGGTTATTCATTAAAGAAGGCAATCAAAATATTTTTGCCAAACATTCTCTCTTATACCCTCTTCTCCTCTTCTAAATCTCTAGATTTCTACTCTAATTCTACTTCTTCTCTATCTATTCTCTCTTCTTTTCTATCCAACCATTCCATCCTTAGCTTCCGTGTGACAAATTGGTACCTGAGCTCCCTTAAGTAGTACCAATATTATCGAATTGACTAGGGAAATGAGTTGAAGTGTATGATGATTCAGTCGGTGGCAAACCAGTAATTGCGACTGGGTGAGTTGAAAGAATAGCTTCGGGCAATGCAAGAATAGTTTCTGGAAGGGGCCTAAGAAGGATAAGGAGGAGTTGAGGGAAGAATTTCATAAAAGTGTTGATAATTCCAGGAGCGCAATAGAGAAAGTAAAAGTAGTTGCTGGCAATGACAGTGAGACAACAATTCCAGCTCTGGCAATGATGGGAAGTAGAGGTATCTTACCCAGTCCTAGAAGAGGATTAAGTGGTCTTGCTCATGATTCAAATAGCATTGGGATCTATGAATGACCCTTCAAGTGTCTTTAAATTCATCTCTATGGTCAAGTTGATCACCTTTGATGGTAATTTTGAGCCTAGAGCTTGGATTAGGAAGTGTGTGAAGTTTTTTTTTCAGGTGTATGGGGTGCCAAGAGAGCACATGGTGGGTATAGTTAGCTTGTTTTTAATAGACAGAGCTGATGCCTGGTACTATAACTGGATGAGGGGAGTGGGACCTCACTCTTGGTTTGATTTTGAGAGAATTATGTGTCAGGTTTGGAGAAGAAGGATTGGAAGATGTAGTAGAACAATTAATGAAGCTGAGACATGAGAATAACTGGTTTTGGCGGCCGAACTTTATGTTCAGCTGCTGAAACTGGTTCTCTAGGCTTGCTCTAGTCAAACTTCCTCTTTAGTCCAACTTTTCTTCATTTACTTTTAAGTCCTTGAAACTTTCATTTTAGTCTCTAAACTCTCGTAAATTGACATTTTGATTCCTAATCACTATTTCGGCCCAGTTTCTGAATATTCCACGAATATTCCGGTCAAGAATTCACAATCTGATGTCGGAAAAGTGTCAAGTGTTACAAACACTATCAACTCATACCCACACCTTCTACATGCCTCTCTCACGTATTCTTCTTCCTCTGCCTATAGTATTTAACATGCTTCAACTATAGCTTTGGATGCAGATGCAAAGAGACCTATAATCTTCAATTTACTGCTAAATCACTCGTCTTTGCTTTCAGAACTTTTATCTTTGCTCTTGTGATCTTTCTTTGGCCATTTGGATACCCAAATGCTGTTTTGAAAAGATCTTGTGCCACCTTTTCCTCTCAGCTGCTTTGCAACTTAAATACTCATACTTATCATATCTTCTAGCTCCAAGTAATGGTGTAACTTGATCACATTGGCAATTTCCTTGTTAAGCCCACTTAAGAAGCTCATGGTAGCTTCCCTATCTTCTTCATTGTTAGCCCTCATCATTGTGATTTCCATCTCTTTATGGTAGTCCTCAACCGATATGGACCCTTTTGTCAACCTTAATAGCTTTTGGTGTAGCTCTTGGTGATAATAGGATGGAACAAATCTCTTTCGCATTATCCGCTTCATCCCTTCCTAGCTTTTTATTGGTTCCTCACAATTCCTACACTTGGAGATGAGAAACTAATCCCACTATATTAATGCATAATCTATAAATTCCACAACAACTAACTTGACTTTCTTATCTGCAGAATAGTTGACACTCAAATATCAAATCCACCTTTTGCTCCCATTGTAGATATGCCTCTACATCATTGTGTTCCCTTAAATTGCGCAATTACCATCTTGATGGAATTTATGTTACTGTCCTTCCAGTGCCCCTCTCTCCTTTGTCTCCACCTTATTGATTGTGTGTCAACTTTGGGTTCAGAGGCTGAAAACTCGAACTTGGTTGAAGGCGACCGATTGTTCTTTGCTCATTCAGTCTCTAGTATTCCTAGTGTTATCTACATGGCTTGCTGCAGCTCTTCAATTTGCCTATGTTGCAAACATCATTTAACAACATATTCAAGTGCTTGAATTTGACATCAATTGCTTCCTTTGCATAATGTTCAACGCAGAACATGAACAAGATTTTATGGATCTCCCAATGACAGATAAAAATCTCAGTTGGATAAGATGTATCAGAGCTAGTGAAGTAAAGGAGGCTTTGAAACATATGAAAGTTGGTAAGGCATGTGGTCCAGATGGTATTCCTATAGAGGTTTGGAAGAGCCTTGGAGAGGCAGGAGTTGCCTGGTTAACCAAACTCTTTAATGCTATATTGAAAGG
>CAOGCB010038775.1:0-10312 GCA_948266635.1 Cnidoscolus chayamansa
CTAACTATTTCTTTACATTTTATAGGTGACCCATCACATTTAAAAGATAAAAATGCTGAATTACTCAGTAATTTAAAATGTAAAAGACTTAGTGACTTTGGAACATATAAAACAACTTTCTTAACTAGGTTAACGTTAAGGGAAGACTCTAACCAGGACTTTTGGAAAGAAAAATTCCTGGCAGGAATTCCTTTTTACCTAGGAGAAAAGGTTAGGAATAAATTAAAACAAGGTTTTGGTAACCCAATACCTTACAGTAGAATAACCTTTGGACAATTGATTAGCATAATCAATAAAGAAGGATTGCAATTATGTCAAGACTTAAAACTTCAAAAATCAATAAAATATGAAATGAGGAAAACCAAATTAGAACTAGGAACATTCTGTAAACAGTTTGATTATGGAATTAACCAAAATCAACCATGTACAGGTCAATGTTCTAATAATAAAACTTATCATAAAAAGAGTAGTAAATATTATAAAAGAAATTATAAAAAACCTCAAGATGATTATTATAAAAAGACTGAATATAGTAAGCAGAAGAGAAAAACTAATTATAAAAAACCATATAAAAATTTTAATAAAAAACAAGATAAAGATATACCATATAAAAATCTTACTTGTTATAAATGTGGTAAAAAAGGACACACAGCTAAATTTTGCCGATTCAGTAAAAAACTAAATGAATTAAAATTGGACGAAGAAATAATAAATAAAATCCAACAACTATGTATGGAAACAGAGTCTGAAGCTTCTAGTGAAGTAGAAGTAACAGAATCTGAAAATCAAATTGATGAACTAAAATCTAATTCCTCATCAGAAAAATCTATATATGTATTAACTAAGGAACAACAATCTTTGTTAGAATTAGTTAATAGCATAGAAGATAATTCTACTAAAGAAAAATTTCTTAAAAAATTATTAAAAAGTTTTGAAGAAACAGAAGAATTAAATCAAAATAATATACCTATAATCAATATATATATATATATATATATATATATATATATATATTAATTTTTACATGGCTACAATAATTTAGGATGAGTTTTTTACCAAAATTCTCAAACGTTGAAATTAAATTTAAAAAAAGTTAAAAATTTTAAAAGAAAAATATAAAAATTAACGTAATAAAATTATAATCTTATTAATCATAAAATTTATTATTTATTCTCAATAATTTAATATAATTTAGACTCTATACCACTTGATAAATTAAAATCTTAAATAAAATCATGAATTAATCATGTCAAATTATCAAAAAATTAAATAAGAACGAAAATGTATTTATATTGTCTTTAATAATTTTTTATTTAAATTAAGTTGTTAATTGCTTAAAAATAATTTAATCTTCCAGTGTATAAGATTATTAATTTTAAATTTCTCTTTTAATAAAAAAAAAAAAACTCTTGATCTATATTTATATACTGGAACTATAGCCTTTTACATAAATTTATAAATATTTATTTTGACCATTTAACAAATAAAATTAATGTGAAATTGATATTTATACTTTTAATTTTATTATTAAATTAGTATATTAATAATTAATAATTTTAATTTAATTATAATATTAATTTAATTATTTAATATGATTACTTACGCCCGTTTAACCGTTTACTATTCACGAAATCAACACTTTATAATTTATTAAAAAATAAATTCTAAACAGTTAAGAGGAGCAAATTATCTGTTTCATGAGTGCCTCAGAACGATTGATCATCACTGGTGAAAGTTCACGTACAGCCTGTGTTTGAGCTAGTGTGATACTAGGGCCGATGTCAAACTTGGTTATTTGCCATGGCTTCTACACTGAGCGGCTAATACAGGTCGAATATGCGACAGCAACAAGAAGTTCACAGGTTTTTGAAATAACAAGCTCCCAAAGAATCGAGTGTAATTGGGTTTTTGCCGCACAAAATGAAGCTAATTCATGAGATATATAGAGATGCAGAAAACCCACAATGGAAGAGAAGCAGCGTAGTTACCCGATTTTGATCCTTACTCTAGAATGGGGTCTGTGAAGCACAACTTTTTATTCACCACCTCTTGGGCCTTAGGTTTCTCATGATTTACTGTATTTCCTGACGGTTGCAGCCGTATTCGTTTCCGTTTGCGGTGGCGATTGAATAGTGAAGAGCCTGTGGCGATCGAGAGAGGGACGGACAGAAAGCGGTTCTTTTTGTTGTCAACCGGTTATGCCGGTATCCATGTGCCGTATGAATGCCTAAGATTGCTTTTACTCGATCCAACGGTTGAAGCCACAGGTAGTGGTACACCAGTTACCGGAGAAGGATGCCGTTATCAATATCAACATCCTTCAATCAATTCAAGACCCAAATTGGAAATCAAAATCTTCCCCAATTCTCTTCGATAGTGATTCCCAATGCATCTCCATACTCAATCTCTAACGTCTTGCTTTCCTCTTTCTCAATTCCCTCTTCCAAAACCCATAACCAAACTCCAATTTGCTCCTCCTAAGCAAAACCCATGTCGACAATTCTCGTTAAAATGTTCGCTTTCCACTGTTTCAGAGCCTGCCTATCTGGAATCCTCCATTGACAAGCCGTTTCCTGCTGAAGTTTCAAGAACCATCATGGAATTGTCTTCAGCTGGTACTCTCTCTACTTTGACCAGCGAGAGTTGGCCTCTGGGTGTTGGTGTTCGGTTTGCTGTGGATGATGATGGGACGCCTGTTTTGTGCTTGAGTGATCGTCACAGTCAGTTCTCTGTTGACAAGAGGTCCAGCCTTCATGTTCAGGTTTTGAGAACAAGTTTTTTTTTTCGTAGAGCTTCAACTCCACTGTGTTAAATTGTGATGTAAATTAGTTTATGAGATCACTTGGATTATATGTTAATGGGGATTTGGTATTGAGCAGTTGGAGCAGTGTGGAATGCGGACTCCGCAGTGCACGATTCAAGGAAGTCTGCAGAAGCCAGACGACAGGAAGGTTTTGAAGGTAACTTATGCTCGTTTGCTATGGTCAAAATTGTATGATTGTATGATCTTTGCGTCAGAAATAGAAAGGTTTTTGGGTATGATTCTGTCTTTTAACAGTCGAGTTGTAGCCAACATTTTCTATAAAACTCAAAGTTCTGCAGAATTTGAAATAAACTTGTTTGATAACAGTGTGCAAGTTTTATGGGAACTTAAGGTGAGTAGATAAGCTATTAAGTTCTCTTCCCCAAATGGCCAGCTTTTAGAGCATAGAGTAAATCGACACTGTGCCCCCACCCTCCCCGCCACCCCCTTTTTTGTGTAATGGAAATGGAGCTGTTGCAGCTGTGGCATAACAGTAATGTCCTATGGCTATGCTCAACATAGTAATCAATTATGCGTTGACAAAGTTAACTAAAATAGAGAAAGACAGCAAATTAACTTTTTTAAATACATCAAATAAATAAACATGTTATTTCAATGATTTAAGTGAAATGACTAGCACATCTATTTCATGTCAATTGAAGAATACTCTCCTTTACTCCAGTTTTGCCTTGTTACCAAATACCAAGTAAGGTGAAGCACATTGATATTCAACTTTCAAGTAGAAGAAATAACCACATGGAGGCTGTAGGGTTTTTGGAAGGGTTGGAGAAGTCATGGATTTCATCTTTAGCAGAAAAGATAAGGAAACCATCCTACATTTTATATATGCAATGACTGTTAATTTATTGGTAACAGTTACATCCTAATCCTTTTGAAGAAAAAAAACCTGGTCGTGCTTTAATGGGTTATCGCTGACCCCAAAAATTGTTAAATATTGTTGTTATTTAAGTCCATGTTTTATGGATGACTTCTTCTAAGTCATGCAGATGTTTGTTGTCAATTGCTGCAACTGTCTCTTTGAATATGGCTTTTTTACTCGATGCTGAAAGACATAGGCAGGCAAAATTAAGTAAAACTTTTGTTCCTTGGAATTTTGCAAGTGAATCCTGATGTTGCTGGCATAGGCAACCATCTAACCAAATAATTGGCAATTTAGTTGACCAAAAAACTTGATGCCCATTATTTGCTTCTTTGTGTGATCTTCCTTTCTATTATGGGAATTAACTTTTGTGGTTTTGGCAATAGCATTTAGCCAGAAATTTTTTTTTGCTGTTGTGATTGAATTTAATAAAGAGTTTGTATGGAAAAGTTGTTACATATACATTCGAAGGAAAAGCGTATCGGCGTCGTGATCCTCTGCCAAAACAATCAGTAGCAAAGAAAGGAAGTGGAAAAGAAAGGAAGTAGAGATGTGGAGAATCATTCTTAGTTAGTGCCAATAATATTATTCCTAATTAGTCTACCAACTACAGATATGCTATTAACTCTAGATAGGTTGGTAGACAACATGTAACCTCTATTTAAAAAGGATGTTTTGGAGAATAAAGAAATAAGCAGAACTTTCTCTCTAACTCAAAAGAGGTCTAAGACTCTCTCTCTCTCTCTCCAACGAGTCTAAGGTTTGGAGCTTCTTCAACGAGTTCCATATTATACCAATCATAGGTTCATCATGAGGGAGGAATCGTAACAAAGGAAAGGCCCAGTGTTATTAAAGGCGCTAGGCGAGGCGAGGCGAAAACTTGCAAGAGGCGAGCGCCTTGTCTCGCCTGGCGAGAGGCGAGAGGCGAGAGGCGAGGCAAGGTGCCGCCTCTTGCAAATTAGGTGCAAATTCTGTTTTTTTTTTTTTTTTTTTTTTTTTACTTTTTGAACACAAAACTCTAATCAAACTTTTCTTTTAAAGTAGCTAGTTAAACAACTGAATTATAGGCACTAGTTAAGGAAAATTTTAGATAATATTTAAGGAAAATGTCATTATAATTATTCTAATTAATTAGGGAAAATATCTTTTAATTATGCTAATTAATTAATTATGATATTATATAATTATAGTAACTAACTAGGAATATTTAAGGAAAATATCCTTATAATTATTCTAATTAATTAGGGAAAATATCCTTATAATTATCTTAACTAATTAACTATGTATATTATATAATTATAGTAAGTAACTAGGAATATTTAAGGAAAATATCATTATAATTATTGTAATTAATTAGGAAAAGTATCTCTATAATTATACTAACTAATTAAGGATATAAATTATATAATTATAGTAACTAACTAGGAATATTTAAGGAAAATATCATTATAATTATTGTAATTCATTATGAAAGTATCCCTATAATTATGCTAACTAATTAAGGATTATAGTTACTAACCAATAACATATTCTTATAATTATGTTTATTAATTAGGATATAGTTCTATAAATTATATTAACTAATCATGAAGATAATAATATGATAATTACATAAATATCTATATATATATATATATAATTTAGGCTATGGCGCCTCACTTCAAAAAGGCCCTAGCCTCTTCTCTGGCCTCTTGCCTAAGGCAATAGGGTATCCTGTCGCCTTAGCGTCGCCTCTCACCTTAATAACTTTGAAAATGCCCTAGTTGCTAAGTCAAATTATCATCGCCCGGTGACAAGATCCATCTCGCAGGAATACAACAAAAGCATATGGAATCAAAGAGACTAACAAAAGCATATGGAGTCAAAGAGACTAACACATCAATATAAAGTTGATGGAGATGTGATGTAGGATGGAAGCTTAGAGATAAGGCGGGATTATTTCTAAGCTTTATACATCCTTGAGTTTCTAGAACTCTTTGCTCCTGATTTTGTGAACATGCATTTAAACTGGGAGGACTAGACCAATCTTAATACACATGATAAATTTCACCTATAAAACTTTTCATTCTTGACAATATACTAATTTACTATATCTCAATCGAAGTCATTCCATTAATCAGTTGCATCATCTTTCATTAGCTAGTTTAACCTCTTCTTCTCGAATAAGTTCATGGAAATGAAGATTTATCTCTTGGTCAAACAACCTTTGTAATCTTGTTATCTCTTAGTCAAAAAACCAATATAATCTTTCTAGTATAATCACCACAAAAAAAGAATAGCTGTATAGTTAGGAACATACAGTTTAATAGACTATCATGAGCCAAATGCAGTGTCCATTGTTGGAGAAAAAAATCTAACATCCATGTCCCATAGAATTTCTTATTAGGAGAGTCTTCTCCTTCATGATCTGCATTGTTGAATATGTTGTTTTAAACTTTGCAGTATGCAATTCCAAAGCCAAGTCAGTTAACATGTCTAAGCTTGGACATTGTTGAATCCAATGGGGCCTTCTTGTTGAGCAATAGAGACACTTGCATTTGCAAACACATCATATAAACTAGTAGTTTTGATGTCCTTAACATGCATCATATACAATTAATACAACTGAATGCGTGTTTTCTTTCTATATATATTGCTGTAGTGTGGTTTCTTAGCTCAAGAATCTGTTATTGCTGTGGATGTGTTGTTTTATTAGTGGCATCAATCAATGTGGAAAAAGAGATTTGGAGAAGAAGTGGATGATGAGCTCATATATGTTATTGCGGTAGAGCGGGTACTTCAAATGGAAGATTTTATGGAGGTACTTGTTTGTTTTTTCATTTGCATAGTTCCTTTATGAATTTGTTCTCTCTGCTGAATATTAATCGCACACTGTCCTGGATAGGTAATTAGTTGACACTTACTTCTCCTATGAGTAAATCTATGTCTAAACTATTTCAGGATGGTGTATGGGTCTCTTCATCAGATTATAGGAAGGCAATACCTGATCCACTCAGAGGGTCTGCAGAAGCAATTGTTAATGAGATAAATGACAAGAACATTGAAGATGTTTACCGCTTTTGCAACATATATGTTGATTTGGATTTCCAGGTTTCCCTCTGATCCAGTGTTTTTCATACATATTCTTGACACTCCCCCTCAAGTGGCAACCGGGATGGTTGACACTTGAAACCTGAAATACTCCCCTAAACCTTGAATTGAAATTAGGCCTAGAAACCCACCCCTTGACACTTTGAATGTTGCCAATTTGACAACCCCTTGACTCTTGAATTTGAATTGAAATTGAAACCAGGCCGAATCGAGCTCTAATACCATATTAAAATGAGTAGTGTGTTGTTATTAAAATGATTCAGCTGTGTTTTTATAAAGCCAAACCAATTAATCCCTTTGGTTCGATTGGGTTTGAAAAAATAATGATTCATGTTTACCAATCCAACCCAAACATTTTATTACTTAGTAAAAACTAACTTATTGTGGTTATATGTGAAGCTCTTGGCCTAAAATCCCTACTGTAATTAATCTAATTTGCAAATGCAGCCACATGTCCATCAGCATCTTCTCCTTTCCTCAAATCTATCATGCATCATTCTCCTCGTTTTTCATCAAAACCCTTTCATTCTTTCATCAATCTCATAATCTTCATGGTACTTGAATGTGGGGGTCTCCTTTTTGAAGTGAGAAATTTGATGTGATTGCAATTTAGAGATCTTGCAGGCTTCAAAGGGATTTGAAATCACGAAATTTGGTTTGCATGTTATTTCTTCTAGTTCCCTTCTGTATGCTTTCGTTAATATCATAAAAAACATGGAAATTTTACTATGATTATGTTTCTTCGTTGAGTGAAACTATGGACTTCTATTTCAAGTGTTATTTTATTTGTTTTATATATTTTTATTTTATTGATTTTCAAGTGTGATTTTTTTCCATAATTTGATAATTTTCCTTTTTATCAATGGTTTTTGTATACTTCAAATTTAATTGTTCTAATTTTCTGTGTTACATTTTTATAGATGATATTTAATCTGAGATTCTAATCCAGAACCAATCTACCTGGAAAAGAGAATTGAATTTCCTGTTTTTATGGACAATTGCAGTTTGATATTTCTAATAACTGATGAGGTCGGTTCAGTGTGGCATTCAATGTGTAACTTGTCTGACCCAACCCATGTATACCCCTTCATGGTAAAGGATATAGACATGTGTTGGTCTATCTTGGCAGACAACCATGTTAAGGAGATGGACATGTAGCAGTCTCTCATTCACATATTTTAGAGAATGATAATTGAGGTCATATTCAGCGCTCTCAAAGTTGAATATATAAATGTAGTTTGATTGAGCTCATTTTTTGAAATATTCCATCTAGAGAATGACTATGCTTAGGAATGATCAATCAAAATCATAAATGGCGATAATCATGGGCAAAAGGACCAAGATCCTTCAAAACACTCCTCTTGTTAGTGATTGCCAACTCATAAATAGAAGTTGCAACTTGGTATTAAATAAAATGTTATTGTAGGTGTCTATTGATTGATATCTTGCATCCTTAGTTCAACGCTCCGAGTATTGTTAATTTAGCCATTTAGCTCGGCTGATTCAATCTGAAAAAAACTGGATTGATTTAATAGGGTTCTGACTACTGATACTTGGTTTCTTATTCTGGAGAGAGAGAGAGAGATGAAACAACTGAAACTGAGAGTGACTATGCATGGTAAATTTAGAAGACATAGACTAAGTGGTAAATTTAGAAGATATAGACTATGTGCTTCACGTTCTTTTTTGTGCTCTATGCATATTTGAACTGGAATTTGAAGTAACAAGAGGCTTGCGATCACTTTATTGTTATATATGTGTTCCTATAAACCCATGGAATCCAATTTAACTATTTTATGAGTATGCAAGGGTTCTTGTTTCTTTGGTTTCATAAGTTTTTACGTAAGAAGGCCTCTAGGTCCTTGCTTTAATCATTAGCATGTTGCCACTTGATTCGAAGTTGAATGAGTGGTTACAGGTCTGTTGTTCCTTGGTGTTTTACCCCCTCCTTTCCTTTCTTATTGGGTACCTATACCAATCTATGTCATAATTCTTTATATATAGTAATGCAATTTATTATGCAAGCGTTTATGAGAAAATACTTCATGAGACGCAAACAAAGGACTCAAGGAATTGGTGGCAGAAATTCTGGAGAATTGGTGGCAGGATTTTTGCAGGAATTTTGGAGGATTTTTGCAGGAATTTTGGAAGATTGGTGGCAGGAATTCTGGAGGATTGGTGGCAGGATTTTTGGCAAGATTTTAGCTTTACTTTCCTTGTTATTTCTTATTTAGTTTCCTTGAAAGTTTTAGTCAATATTTTGGCAAGATTTTAGTCTTACTTTCCTTGTTAGTTCTTATTTAGTTTTCTTGATAGTTTCGAAATGATGAATAAGACAGGTAATATTCTAATAACAATCTTGTAGGCAACTCCATTGAGTTATAAGGTGCGAGACTCCCTTAAACGAGTTTCAATTTGCTCAAGGTTTCTCAATTGAGCGTACACAATTAGGAAGACTAGGAACATAAACAAGGGATTGAGTCCATTACCAGACTTTGAATTCCAACCCCATCGTTTTGTGACTCGATCGCAAGCAAGGGACCGTAATTACTTGCAGCCACCTATGCAGGTGGTGGACTCCCTTTTTTCACGTTCTCATTATCTAACCTTACTCTCCTACTCAACTTTGTAGATCTTTAAGTTAGGCTTTTCCTTGTTCAAAGGAGTAGCGATAACCCAACCCCACCCCAGACGGCAGGGAAAAGGTTGGATCTCAACTTTGCCTCTCTAGGTGGAAGATCCACCAACTTTATGGAAGCAATACTTGACTTTAAAGGTGTGAAACATGTATCCCCATCAGAGGAGCCATGCGTGGCACATGTCCTCCATAATCATACCAAACTACAAGTTTTGTCCAAGTAATGTGCAACAGATGAATGATTTTGAGTGACAAAATCCTACGGCGTCTAATGCTGTAGTATTAATTGTTCTTTGACTGGATATGTTCCTTGTCTGGATACATTTTCATGGATGCTCTTCCTATCCGTTTCTTGTGCTTCGATTTCTTTTGATATATGAAAAAGAAATGAAAGTAGAAATGGGTATGAAATATTGATTGGGATGATGATGTATATGATCAGGTGTCGGAAGCAAAGATGATATGGGTTGATAGGCTTGGATTTGACGTGCGTATGCAGTGTCCAGGGAGAGGTGTTTATGATGTTAGAATTCCATTCCCAAGGGAAGTGACTGATGCAAAAGGTGCTAAGTCTTCATTCAACGGCATGTCCCAGCTTGCTTGGGAGGTTGAAAGAAATTATCGTCTCCCTGATTTTAACAAGGTCAAGCATTTGAAGCCTATTACATATACCCGACTGTAACTTTTCCTTTTCAGAAAGTTGTGCAAATTTCAATTTTATTATTATTATTTGCGAAATACCCTTTTCTTTTTAGATTTAAATTTAATATCTCAATGTAAAGAGAAGGCATGAAATTGGGAAATGGGATTGGTTGGTCATCTGATCCAATGATTGGATCAACCAATCATATGTTTCATTCCTAAACACTACCAATCTAATTTTACTTAGACGTGTTTATGT
>CAOGCB010038906.1:0-11441 GCA_948266635.1 Cnidoscolus chayamansa
TGGCCTTAAAGTAACAATGGAATATGATAGATAAGGGATAATTTAGGTTACATGTAATATGTATGATGACTCGGTAAGATATGATGCATTACACGATAAAGGAAGAAACTGTAATTATAAATTAATAGTGTTACACATGGCCCTAGTTAATTGAGTTGGGAACCAGAAGATAGATTAGAGGTATGACATGTCATAGGGACCGCAACTGCTTATCTTGCATTTCAAAATGGTTATTTGGGGCTACATATTAGGTACCCCACGTGGAGTGGCTGATACGCCCTCCATATTTAAAATGGTGATTCTTGTAACTATCAATCGATCCTACTTAATATGCTTGGGCCTTAAATGTTGGTTTAATTCCAAACAATAATAAATGATTTGGTAAATAAAAGAAATACATGTATCGTAACTATTATAGATTCCGTAAATATTAGATATTAATTGTGTGACTGGGATTATTGTGTTTGAGTTGTATTACTATTAATACATTATGTTCAATATGTATTGTTTCTATCTGTACACCCACTGGGCAAAATATTATGCTGGTTCTTACCACACACAGTTTCCGAGCAGCAAGACTAGGAATCCAGTCAGTCAGGAGGTCTGCAGCTAATGGATTTGATACAGTTGGTTTGTTTCTATTACTAGTATAGTTTATCTAGTATTTGGCATGCACTGTACTTAGTGATGTAATAAACTAAATAACAATTTATCAAATGTACTAAGAATCAAACTGGAATGTGTATAAGGATTATTTAATAATATGTAATTAGTATTGTATTAATTGATAGTTCCTTTGCTATTAACGGATAAATTGGTCATAAGTATTAGAAGTACACACTCTATTTAGGTTAGTCATAATTTGGATAGGGGGGTGTTACATTTATTGGTATTAGAGCAGAGGTTTAGGCATTTATAGGACATAAGTAGGGAAAGAATGTAAGTGTAAATGTAGGAATAGTGTACATGCCAATAGGAAAAACCAATTATGATAAACTAATGCAAACTTTATTCTGGATATAGATATGGCGTCTGATTCATAAAGAGATGTCAATAAAGAAGTAGACAGTTAAGTTCCACTGTTAGAGGGATCGGGAGGTGCAAACGTTGCCTCAAGATGTGAGGGGAAAGGACAAGATGTATTCTTTTGGTGAATGGCTAAGATGCTATAGAGAATAGCTAGAACTTTACCACAAGGTGCAACATCATCTGTACTGATGTAGGTTATTGCTAGACCGTCGATAGATAAACTACAAAAATATTGAGTTGAGGAAATCAAGGGTAAAATATATAATGATTATGCTATGGCTAAGTATTGGTTGGAGGGAGTGGAAAGAGTATTCCAATAGCTATAATGTTCTTCTGCAAAGAAATTGGTATGTGCAATAGCATCACTGAAGGAGGAAGCATACCAATAGTGGATCACAGTGGAGCAGGTGCTTACTCCTGAACAGCACAAGAGGTAGAACTTTGTGGTTGAGTTTCGAAAGAAATATGTCGAGGATCTATACATGGAAGAGAAGAAACGGGAGTTCCTTTATCTCTAATAGGGAAGATTGACAGTGAGTGAGTATGAACGAGGCATAATTAGCGTGATATGCTCACCTTAGATTATGACTAACCCGAACTGAGAGTGTGACACTGGTACCATTTATCTAGTTAATCCATTTAAACAAGAAGTCATTTATCACATATTACTATAATATATATACATATCATACATGAACATGTTCTTACATTTGAACTTAATACTTTTTACATCTCAAAGCTACTGTCGAGTTTACTAGTTGTCCTATACATGCCATAATCTAAGTCCTAAATTCTTATAAAAAAAAACCAGCTGTATCTTGCTCTTGTGCTACAGATCTACTGGATAACCAACTCTCTTATTCTCTAGATTCAGAATTTGCGTGTAGTGAGAACCAACATGCTGAGTATATTTTACCCAATGGGTGTACAAATATAGAAATAAAGCATACCGTGCATAAAATAATTCAACATATTATCAGTTAATGATCATGTCTAGCCAAGTTCATTATTATTGTTCAGAATTTAATCAACATTTAGGGCCCAAGCACATAATTAGGATTCACTGATAGTTACAGGAATCACCAATGTATATATGGAGGGCGTATCAGCTAGTCCATGTGGGGTACCTAATCTGTCTCGTATAACCATATTGAAACGCAAGATAGGTAGTTGCGGTCCCTATAACATTTCATACCTCTAATCTATCTGCTGGTTCCCAACTCAATCAACCAGGGCCATATATATATATATATATATATATTCATTTTACAGTTTCTTCTTTTACCGTGACATGCATTACAATAATACCGAGTCATCTCATATATTACAAGCAACCCGAGTGATTTTCTTGTTTATCATGTTCCATTGTTATTTTAGGGCTACATTAGTAAGCTTGTATAATACCTTCTTATTTATCATGTTCTATTATGTTAAGGCTACAACAACAAACATTGTTGTTTTCTCCAGATACATTCTTATTGATCATATTCCATGTTGTTTTAGGACTACTTATATAAGCCTGCATGATACTTATTCATCATATTTCATTGTATTAAGGCTACAACAACAATTAATATTGTTTATCCAGATATGTTCTTACTAATCATATTCCATTTTATTAAGGTTACCACACATTACCATGTTTTATGTACATACTCAGATCTATATTTTCATCCAGTGAACATTTTATATATCACTCCTTTTCTTTATCATACTAGTTACCAACTTATTTAAGTAGGAGTCATATATATTTTATTCAGTCATACCATGATTTAGTCTAATATCCGAGTCATCATATGGCATGGCATTCTTAATATTATATTATGTATACCAATGTTTTACATTAAACCCAATGTAACATTTATATTACGTACTATTAGAGTCAGTAAACCTTTCTAATGTTTAATCCCTCTTCCGGATATCTTATTAGTATCTTTCATGCATTTTCCCACCTATTTTACTAATATTACCTTCATGCATGTAAGTTCTACCATCTTCTATTACATGTATATGTCTTTATAGCACTATTATTTGATATAATACCTATCATCACAACACACATGTAGCAACTAACTTATTTTACCCAATATAGCACGTAACCTGCATGTGTAGTCCCTTTTTCCTTTCATTCCTTCATGTCTAGCTTATCACTATATGGTCACTCTTGTCTTCTTTGTTGCTTCACAACTTCCTTCTATTTTTCCTCCTTCCTTTTTTAGATCGACGTATGGCTTCTTTTTCTCCACAGTAGCCTCTCTAAGATACACATAACAAAATCTTTTAGATTTCTCTCTTCTCAGATGCTCTAAACTCCAAAAACTACTCTCTATAACTTAAGAAAATCTCTCTTTTCACTTTTTGTAATTATGAAAGTGATCCTCCTTTTAAGCTTAAATACTACTTGTTACATGTTATCTCTCACCTGTTGAGGACAGTTGTCCTTTTAAAAAAATGTGTCCTCATTAGGTTTAAAGTAGATGTCACTCATCCCATTCTTTGCGACAGATGGCACTTCTCTCAGTGTGACCCTCATTTATTATCCAATAACTCATATTATAAATATTTTATCCTTCCCCGATTAAAATAAATAGGTTATTCTTGTCACATCTACCCATGACATGCCTCCCATAGAATGACTAATGATTTCCCACTTCCTCTACAGAAAACTATTACTCACCCTGTAAGGGATAATTTTGGATCATTACCCTGTAAAAATTATGTAGAAAATTTTCGCATTTTCTAAACAAATTATTTACAACATCATCATCCTTTCTAAACAAAAACATTTTCGTTTATCATCCTTCATTTCAAACCGAAAACCAAAAGATCATAAAACCACAATAAGAACATTTTACAAAATATTTATCAGAGTTAAAATAATACATGCAACATAAATATTTCTTTATTACAATACTGCCTCTTTTCTATAGTGATAATTACACAATTTCAAAGTATTCAAATTATAATATTTTTGGGATTTATATCTAGTTACAACTATATACCTCTGCAAAATTTACTAGCAGGCTCACGGTTCGCCTTGCTTCCTCTTGCTACTTTCACCTGCGTTTATATCAGGGATAAACGCTGAGTACGAAACTCAGTAAGTTATAATCACCCACATGTAACATACATAATATCAAAATAAAGCATGCGCATTGACACCCATTGATTTCATATCTGAAATCATCATATATCATCACAATCAATATACACATCATCAATAATCAATATAAATCAAGAGTGTTTCATTATATGATCTCTCAACCATATGATATGAATGCATTAACATATAACATATGATATGAATGCACTCCATGCAATTCTTCCATCATCTTCCTTAATTCAATGATCATATCTCATCATCTAATTGTGCATAATTTCTCAATATCATCCACATTTATTTTCTTTTATGTCACAAATGCCACTACATCTTTACGACATCTTTTAATGTTAGAAGTGCCACTCCATCTCTATGGCATCTTTTTATCATGGGTCACCACTACATCTCTACGGGTCTTCCCATGATTTCATTCATGTCATGTATGATATGATGTATGAATTTTATGACATTATATGCACAACATGTCTCATGTTTCATCACTTATGTGCATATGGTTTTCTTTGCTTTCTTTTCTATCATTCTCATATTAATATCCATATTTCTATAGCAAAATGTCAATCTTCTATGATTCAGTACTCAATCAATTTAATCACATTGCATCATACGTCATAATCACAGTCACTGTTTCATTTCACAATACACATCACAAATAAATACACAATTGTTCAACAATCATTCATTTTATTCACACTTCACAAATCACAATCCAATCACACATTTGATCAACCATCCTATATTTCACACAAAATCCTGCATATAACACACTTCTATATCAAATACCACTGGTGGCTCCCAATCTACATTTCAATTGCTTGCTCACCAGGTTTTCAATAAGAATAATTTAAGAAATATCAAACATTTTGAACATCAATACTTAACACATTTTCATCGTGCACACAGTTGCACGATGATCCCATAACTTACCTTCTATTGCTTTCCCTTTATCCACTCTATCATGAGCTTCAGGAATAGTTTTGCTCCGAGCACCTATTTCACATCATATTTCTTATCAACATCTATAATATTTTCATTCAAAAGCATAAATAAATACTATGAATAAAAGTCTACCCATACATTCCCAAAACTTGTTCTAAGTCTTATCTTTTTCCCAAAATTTACCTTTGACTGGAACAAGTCGCACTCGTGAACCAACAAGTCGCGCTCGTGAATACTTCTACAAACCTACTGTCTCTCGGAGAACCCAAGTCACGCTAATGAAAACTAAAGTCGCGCTCGCGACTTTGGCATAAAAGTTTATGTCTGAAATCAGGCCCTTTTCGCACCCGCGAATTTCCCATGTTGCGCTCGCGACTTTGGAAAATAAGTTTCTGTCTGATTTTTGGACCATTTCGCACTCGCAACTTCTAATGTCGCGCTCATGACTTTAGCTAAAAACCTACTGTTTGGTTTTGGTCCATTTTCGCGCCTGCGACTTTAACAAAGCCTTCCTCGTGACTTCCTCTTCCCAAAGGCATAAACCTCACTTTTTCAACTCTAAATGCTCTAAAACTTTGTACAACTCATAATAACTTACCATTCAAGGTTCTCTTAATTTTTTTGCTCATGTCAAGCTCATTTGAGCCACTTTCTACCCAACTTAAGTTCTATACTCGATAAAGTACCTCTCTTTACTAACATTTAGGATTTCCAATTCATTTCTCCATCTATTCAAGTCATTTTGATCCCAAATTTTAACTGAAGTTCTATTCCATATTAGCAAAGGTCCATTCAAAATTTCTGGTCATTTGGAATCCATTTGGATACCAAACTTACCATTCTCATTTCTGCAAATTTCCTGCAGAATTACAATATTGCCTTACGTTTGTCTTAACTTTTGACCCATTTAAGTTCTATTTTAGCCAAAGTTCCAAACATGAAAAATTGTAGCTAACTTCGTAAAATAGTTTCATACCAAATTTCATAATTTTATCTAACCATTTAAGCTTCCAAATCACTATGAACATCTACTGCCCTGTACTGCTACTGCAGAATCCGGCAGTTTGACCTTTATCTATTCTTCCTACTTTTTCATGCATAAAATGATCTAATTTCACAAAATGATGTGCTAGACATTTCTAGCTAACATTTGAAGTTTTCTATCGATATATCATTTATAAGTTTTGGACTTCAGTTGGTTCACCAAAACGCTCACACGAGTTTACTATTCACCTAGACCTAATTCTAGATTTCATACTTCAATCACTTTACTCACTTTTTTAGTCTTTGTTACCTTAATTTAAGTCCAAAAATCATGTTTTAATGTACATAAGTTCCTTTCCAGATTCTACGATTAATCAAATTCTCAAACCTAATATCATCAAAATCTAATGTACAACTTTACAACTAGTAAAACTATATACAACTAACCTTATTTATGCTTTTCTTCTTCTTCCTCTTCTTCTTCTTCTTCTTTCCTTCTCTTCTTCTCTTCTCTTTTCTCTTTTCCTTTCCCTTTCCGGGGCTCTCTTTCTCTCTTTGAATATCTATTGTTTCCCCCTTTAAATTTCTAAGTATAAATGCCCATTTGGGTGACTTGGGTGGCCACCTCATAGCCTCTTTCTTTGACTTTTCAACTTTGACTTTTCAACTCTTTTTTTTAATTTTATTTTTTATTTTCCTTTTTATTTTCATTTTCTTATTTCATTTAATCACTTCCTTACTAATTTCATCATTTTAGGCACCTAATCTTCTAGGCCTTAAAATCCGTTCGTGACAATTCTCCCCACCTTAGAAAATTTCGTCCCGAAATTTAAAACATATCAACTTTCAAATTAAAACAAACTAACCTCCAAACAAGTGGGTACAATTGTGTCATCTCCATCTCTCGTTCCCATGTAGCTTCTTGTCTTGTGTGATGGTTCCATAATACTTTTACCAACGGAATTTGCTTGTTCCTCAACTGCATAGTTTCCCATGCCAAAATTCTGATCGGTTCCTCACTGTAGCTCAAATCCGGCTGAATCTCAATTGTTTCAGCTGAAATAATATGTGAAGGATCCGATCTGTATCTCCTCAACATAGAAACATGGAAAACATTATGAATTCGGTCTAATTCCGGTGGTAACGCTAATCTGTAGGCCAAAGGTCCGATTCGCTCCAACACCTCATATGGTCCAATGAACCTCGGACTTAATTTGTCCTTTTTCCCAAATCTCAAAATGCGTTTCCACAGTGACACTTTCAAGAACACTTTGTCACCCACATTATACTGGATGTCTCTGCGTTTCAAATCCACATAGGATTTCTGTCTATTTGATGTAGCTTTTAATCTTACCCGAATAAGTTTCACCTTCTCCTCTGCTTCCTGTACCAAATCGGGACCAATCATTTTCCTTTCACCTGCTTCATCCCAATTCAGCGGTGTTTTGCATCGTCTGCCATATAAGGCCTTATATGGTGGCATCTATATACTAGACTGATAACTGTTATTGTAAGTAAATTCCATCAAAGGCAAATATTTCTCCCAGTTACCTTTCAACTCTAGTACACATGCCCTCAGCATATCCTCCAGAATCTGTATAATCCTCTCAGATTGACCATCTGTCTGAGGATGAAATGATGTACTATAGTTCAGCCTTATTCCCATAGCTCTTTGGAAACTCCTCCAAAATCTGGATGTAAATCTCGGATCTCTATCCGATACTATAGATGCTGGAATACCATGTAACCTGACTATCTCCTGGATATACAACTCAGCTAATCTGTCTAAGCTGGAATCCATTCGAACAGGTATGAAGTGTGATGTCTTTGTCAATCTATCTACAATCACCCATACCGCATCATGTTTCCTTAGAGACATCGGTAATTTAGTTACAAAATCCATAGTCACCCTCTCCCATTTCCATTCAGGAATCATTAAAAGTTGCAACAAACCTACTGGAACCTAATGTTCTGCCTTTACCTATTGACAAACTAGGCATTTTGCAACATATTCTGCTATGTCTCTCTTCATTCCAATCCACCAATAGTACGATTTCAAATCCAAGTACATTTTAGTACTACCTGGACGAAATGAGTATAAAGACTCATGTGCCTCTTTTAAAATCTCCCTCTTCAGCTCATCATCAGCTGGAATATACATTCTGCCCTTATAACACAATAACCTATCTGAATTCACTGTATATTCTGTAGTCTCTCCAGCCCAAACCTTAGCGAACTCATTCTGATACGGATCCTTTTTTTTTTCAGCTGATGCTTTAATCTGTTATGTCAATACAGGTTTCACTCTCAGTTCCACTACCGATTCATCATCAGAATGATGAGAAATCATAGCATTAAGTTTCTGTACATCTCTTACCAAACTTACAGTGTTTGCTGCAAACTAGCAAATGCATTTCTGCTAAGTGCATCTACCACTAAGTTAGCTCTCCCTGGGTGATAATCGATCAGACAATCATAATCTTTAATCAATTCCAGCCACCATCTCTGTTTAAGAATCAATTCTTTCTGTGTACCCAAATGCTTCAAACTTTTGTGATCTGTGATCTGTATAGATATAACATTTCTCCCCATATAGATAGTGTCGCCAAATTTTCAATGCAAACACAATAACTGCTAGCTCAAGATCATGTGTAAGATAGTTTTTCTCATGTGGCTTCAACTGTCTAGATGCATAAGCTATCACTTTTCTGTCTTGCATCAGCACACAGCCAAACCCATTTAGTGAAGCATCACTGTATATCATATAATCTACACTAGGAGTAGGCAAAGTTAACACTGGTGCTTGTGTTAAACTTTCCTTCAACCAATCAAAACTAGCTTGACACTGTTCATTCCACTTAAAAGCGACATCTTTTATCAACAATCTGGTCAAAGGGATTGCAATCATAGAAAATCCCTTCACAAATCTCTTGTAGTAACCTGCCAATCCAAGAAAACTACGTATCTCATTGACATTTTTAGGTTGTTGCCAGCTTAGTACCGCTTCTACTTTGCTTGGATCGACACGGATACCCTCTGTAGATATGATATGACCCAAAAATGATATCCATTCCATCTAGAAATTACATTTTGACAATTTTCCATACAACTGTTTTTCCCGTAATTTCTGCAAAACCAGTCTCAAATGCCTGTCATGTTCATCTCTATTCCGTGAATACACCAAAATATCATCAATGAATACTATAACAAATTGATCAAGATACTCATTAAACACAATATTCATTAATGCCATGAAAGCAGCAGGTGCATTTGTCAATCCGAACGGCATCACCAAAAACTCATAGTGCCCATATCTAGTTCGGAATGCGGTTTTTGGAATGCTACTATCTTTCACCCGAAGCTGATAGTAGCCTGATCTCAAATCAATCTTTGAGAAAATAGCAACATCCTTCAATTGATCAAACAGATCATCAATCCTTGGCAAATGATATTTGTTCTTCACCATCACCTTATTTAGTTGCCTTTAATCAATGCACATCCGCATTGTACCATTTTTCTTTTCCACAAACAATACAGGTGCACCCAATGGGGAAACAGTAGGTCTAATGTATCCCTTATCAAGTAATTCCTACAACTGAATTTTCAATTCTTTCAACTCTGTAGGAGACATTCTATAAGGAGCAATAGAAATAGGCTCTGTACCTGGCATTTCCTCTATTTCAAATTTGACTTCTCGAACTGGAGGTAATCATGGTAATTCATCTGGAAATACATCTGGAAACTCAGATACTGTGGGAATATCGTGGAGTTTAGGTGTCTCCACTCTAATATCTGTTACATGAGCTAGATAAACCATACACTCCTGTGCCATTAATTTTATAGCTATTGTAGCTGATATCAGGGAAAATATCACCGATGGTTTACATCCCTGAATAACAATTCCCTGATATTTTGGGTCTCTAAACTCTACTTTCTTTTCTCTACAATCAACTATCGCCTGATATCGCGACAGCCAATCCATTCCTAGAATAATATCATATTCTTTGAATGTCATTTCCATCAAATCCGATGAAAATGCAGCCCCATACAACATCAAAGGATGCTTTTTATATATTTGGTTCACCCTAACTTCCTGTCCCAATGGACTAGAAACTACCCTCTCAACATCCATATGTTCCCATTTCCATCCCGTTTTATTAGCCAACCCCACATTTATATAGGAATGGGAAGAACAGGGTCAAATAGAATCAAATATATATGATCAAACAAGAGGGTTTTACCTATCACCACGTCTGTTGCCTGCAAGTCCTCCGCTTGTCTCATTGTATAGACCCTAGCTGGAACCTCTCTGGTAGGGTTTTGATTAAGTGATACTTGACTACCATCTCTTCTTATCTGTTCGGATCTACCCCTACCTCTGCCCCTGTTACCCGAATATGTAGCTGTTCTGCCCATCTGTGGTCTATACCCCCTGTTTTCAGCAGCAGTATGCAGTGGCATTCCCCCTGTAGTAGAGCAGTTTCTAGCAAGGTGTCCTGTTCCTCCACACCTATAACATATTACCCCAGATAATTGTCTGCTCTATTCACTCATCTGAGGTCTAGGCATCGGTGGCCTAAAACTACTCTGTCTTGGTGCAAAAGATCCTCTAAATCTTCCTCTTATTGGAAACCTGGAGGAAGATCCCTCTCCTTTAGCCCATTTTCGAGCTTGATTAGCCCGGTTCTCTTCCTCTTCATTCAGAGTACGCTCCTGGTTGAGCACATTTGATATCAATTGTTATGAACGGATTTTAGGGCCTAAAAGATTAGGTGCCCAAAATAAATTTGTGACAAAAGAAATGTATAAATGAAGAAAGAAATGTGTAAATTGAAAAGGAGAGGAAACATAGAGAAATAAAATAAAATAAGTGGAAAATAGAAAAGGAAATGAAATGAAAAGAAAAGACAAGAACGTAAGTTGAGAAATGCAAAATGAGAAAAGAAAAGAAAATAAGAGAAATTAAATAATGAAAATGGGGAGATAAAAAGGGAAAAAGAAAATAAATGAAATTATAAAAGAAATTATAAAAGAAAAAGGAAAATATAAAAAAAAAATAATAATTTGGTTGAAAAGTCAATAACAGGTGGCCATGAGGTGGCCACATACATAAAGCTAATGGGACTTAAGAAAAATAAAAGAAGCAACAGAAGAAGAAGAGAGACAACGGGAGAAGAGAGACAACGGGAGAAGAGAGACAACGGGAGAAGAAGAAGAAGAAGAAGGAGGAGAAGGAGAAGAAGGAGAAGGAGGAGAAGGAGAAGTAGGAGAAGGAGAAGAAGAAGAAGAAGAAGAAGAAGAAGAAGAAGAAGAAGAAGAAGAAGAAGAAGAAGAAGAAGAAGAAGAAGAAGAAGAAGAAGAAGAAGAAGAG
>CAOGCB010039157.1:0-23409 GCA_948266635.1 Cnidoscolus chayamansa
TCAATATAAATATCTAATTTAAAATTATTAAATTAATTTATCTTTTTATATATAAAATCCTATCATATCTAAAATTACACATATTTTATTACTCCTTACGTGTCAACTTCCGACAATGAAAACATGGCACTCAAATACTATAATTTTATGGCCAAAAGAAAGAGATTATAATCAATTCATTAAGTTATTGTTATTGTTATATATATATATCCCTTGTGTTTTTTAAGTGGCGCAACCCAAATTCATTAACAAGGGACAAGAAATTAGAGAGCCTAAAATGTTGACGGAGATGGCCAGCTATTTTCCACGAGGCAAGGGGCGTTGGATTTTGACATCTTAACCTCAGCAAACAGCGTGAGAGAAGAAAACCCATGGACAGTTTTGTTATCCACCACGCAGAGACATGCCATGGTGATGGTGGTCCTGCTACATCTCCTACTTGCAGGCAACAAACATGTACCTTAAATAGAACAAGAAACTCACAAGATGATGGACAAATGGTACAACTATGCATGCAAACTCTTTTTTCTTGTATCATCAAATAATGATGCTAAATCTTCTGACTAATCCCCATAACATACAACACCCAATTTCTTAAGAGCTTTCGAACCCCAAAACTGTGTGGTGAGGGGCCTATTTTGCAGGCAACAACACTAAAATATAGCATACATGGAACTGGGAAAATTGAAAGATTTTGCAAAAACAGAATGGAAATTTTGAAATCTGAATGAGGTTAAAAAGTGAAAGGGAAAGGAGCGAGTGGTACCCAGATATCATTCATACATGTTGTCAGAAAACATGTGATGGTGTGGCCCTCACACATTCATGTCCACCTAAAAGAAACAACAAAATGAGACAAAAAAAGCCCCTAAAGGAACCTTTAATCACATGAAAGGAACAATCTTTACTTTACCCACTTCTTTTATTTCTTTGTTTATTTTATATTTTTTTTATCAAAAATGTAGTTTTCCTGCACAACTTTTCTGTTCTGCCTGTTTCTTAATCTAATGGATGACAGATACTGTGACAACAAGGGGCAATAAAAACTTGAAAAAAGTGGCAGTGAGACAGCTTTTACCCCCCACTTCGCTCATTGCACTGTTTTACCATTTTAGGCTCCATATCCATATAGTTGTTATACTTCTGCTACAGTTCTTTAAACTTCTGGGTCTATTTCTGTACACATAAATTAATGACATAGAAGTATGCCTCTCCATACAGATACAAGAACCTCACTTCTATATAGGATTCACTTTCTTCTTCTTCTTCTGTTTTTTTCATGTCATCAAGAAATCGAGGATGGTGAAACAAAGTAAAAAGAAAAAGTCTAAATTACAGATGATAAGAGAGCGAGTTACTACTACCCTTTTTGTTTCTTCTGCTATTTGCTGTGTGGTCCAGCACACACACACACATTGACATACTCACCTACAGAGAAGGGGGTACACTACACAGTGAGGAAAAACAGAAAGACCCCACTCTTATATATCAGCTCATCTGTCCTTTTTATGTATGCATTATGTATTCCTTGTAAGTAGTATGTATTGATGAAGATGGTGATCTTGCTGAGATCTTGTCTACAGATCTTTTTCTTTGTTGTATGGTTTTTGGCTATACAGCTAGAGGATTTCTTTTTCTTCCTTGTATATAATGCCTTTCCAATATTTCTGCAAAGACGAACAAAAACAGCCCAACATTATATTGGGAACCCATTTTTATTTTTACTAGAAAAGGTCCAAAAGAGAAGTGATTTTGATAAATCTCTCTTACCCTAGCAAAGTCAATCTCCCCATTGCTGGCCATGCTCACCTTCGCCAACTACATGCCAATGGTTCCATGCTCAGAAGAAATCCTTGAGAAAACATATCAAAGTTTATAAACTCTCTTCCTTTGTATGGTGTTGGACTAGTAATATATTTTTGTTTCTCACCTGGGCATTTGGAGAAAATATGAACTAAGTGAAGTCATATTGAGACTGGAATTGGTGGGCATTGCGAGTTTGTTTTTTGAAGATGTACTTGTCTCGTCAACCTCCAAAGCAGCAGTGGAGAAGACTGTCTGGTCGCCAGCTGATTTCTTAGGAGAAGTAAAAAGGTTCTCAGGAAGGATATGCTCCAGACTGCTCTCACATGACGAGAAAAAAAAGTCAGAAAATGTAAGCAGTGTGTCTAAGTTGAAAATTTAAAGAACAAGAGATGCTTAAATGGAGACCAGAAAGCGGGATATAGCAGAATCTATACAAAATATGAGTTTATATCAAAGATTACAGGTATCTTACCTTTCATGGATATCGCATTCTTCAGCTTTGGTCTTCTCCTCCGTACTATTACCACTACTATTGCTTTTACTATTGCCGTTGCTGTGATGGCTAGCTGGGTTCATTTCCTGTTCAGCGTCCGCAACCACAATTCGAGAAGCTGCTGCATCTGGATTACCAACATTTTCTGCAGGGATACAAAACATGCTATCTATTATAGACGTCATTTTCTTGAACCCCATTAAAATCCGCAATCATACATATATATATTATTACTAAACAACCTTCGGCAACTTCTTGAACGATGCCATCAGGTGGAAAAATGAGGTTCTGACTGTTGCTGGAATTGCAAGAGAGAGTTGGCGAGGGAATGGGAGATCCAGTGGACAAACCATGAATATATTGATGATTATTATGGTTTTTGAAGTCAAGAAGTTGAAGATTCATTAGCCTTCTCCCATGGAGTTCAATGACTTGCTGCAATTCAGCTTGTTCTTCTAATTTCCTTCTCAAGAACATCTCCCGAGTATTTTGAAACACTCTAGCTCCTACATCGAGTACCAGTGTTAATTTTGCTTGGAAACTAGTATTAATTTCGAATCGAATGAGGCACATTCTTGGCATTTTGCTTACCAAGGTGGAGGTCAAATGGCTCTCTGGAATCAAGCCCAGTAGGGCTTGAACAAGCTGAATATTCTCCCCTCTCCATCTGTTGTTGCTGCAGTTGCTTCCTGAAATGGGTAAATTAAAAAGCAAAATAAATCAATGTAGAGAAATGGACAACACAGGAAGAAATAGAAAAAAAAGATCAAGAGGCCTATACTTGTCTGGGACTTTTCCCTTCTCCTTGTACGGCTTAACAAGCACACGCGAATCACATACGAAATGAGGATTCCCTTTAGCCAATATAAGCTTCACTGTCTCTGGATACACAAAGGTAACAAACCCAAACATTCTCTTCTGCTGGTAAGGGATCCTCACGTCTTGCACTGGCCCATAAATGCTTCAAAACCACACAAAGAAACTTCCTTTATACCAAAAGTTTTTCTTTATCGGCAAAAAAGGAACAGAAACCATGGAACATTAATTACCTGAAGTAATTTGAAACATCTTCTTCTCTAAATGTGCTATCAGCTGGAAATGTCAAATAGATCTGTCTGGAACCTGGATTCATTGCCCCTCCCAATCCCAATGGCGATAAATCGTTCCTTTCAGGGCGGCATCTTCCATACTTGTGAAGCTCATCCCCCATCATCAATGCAGCTGCTGCAGCCGATCTAAAACAGCGCATTGAAAATGCCAGTCAAAAATAACTATACCATTCCTACAGAATTACCAAAATCTCATTGCCAATAACCACTGAAAATCACCACCATGCAACTTGTAGATAGTAACATAGCAAGTCGGAGTCGAAAGGGCTCTCTCAACTCCAAGAGTTGCATTTACAAGTTATGGGTACGCATATATATACCTTTGGGTGTCATTTTGTTGCTGCAGGAGGAAATTCATGCACTTGTTGTAAGGAAAAGAAGCTACGGCCATGAACTGTGAGGCTGCAGCTAGCTTTTGCTGCTGGGTAGCAGCAGCTTTTGATCTAAGAAGTTCTTGGCACTGTTCAAACTCGCTGAGTTTACTTGGTGAGCCAACAAGGGCAGCACCATCAGCCGACTCCCCATGAAGAAACCTGCAATTGGTGCCATTCTTGCAAAACCCTCTAGCAAAATACAAGCATGGCTTCCATCCATGTCCGGAATTAGCATCTTCGGACCCAAAACACATGCCTGGAACCGAAAAGCTTCTTCTATGCAAATGGGCATCGCCGTATGCCGTTGGGCTCATGGCTAACTCAAGCCGGGGATCAAGCAAATCATCGGTCTTTGAATCATTGAGGAAGGAGAAGTGATCTTGAAGTTGATATTCATCAATGAGATCATTACTGCTGTGACCGTTAGTGTTACTGCTGTTGTAGTATGGGAGTGCATTAGATAACGACACAGCAGATGATAAAGATGAGGAACCGGTATTACTGGTTCCATTAACAATACTAGCATAAGAGAGTGAGGAAGTGGAGCTAGGACTCGGAATAGGCCAAGAATTTGAAGATGGTGAAGATGGGTTTGTGACGTCGAAGCCATTGTTGAAAGTGATTCTTGAAGAAGAAATGGACAAAGGGTTGGGTCTAGAAGTGGGATTAAAGGGTGAAGGAGGCGAGGGCGTGGAGGGCGTTGAAGGTGTGTTAGAGGCAATACCCAAGTGGTTTTTGGCTTGGAGGATGAGATTATGCAGCAGGGTTTCTGGACCAAAGGCTAAGCGTATCATCTCCTTGTCTCCATGATCCTGTAAAAGAAGGTATCCCATGATTTTTGAGGCATTTTCAGGGTCCAATACTTGGATCCTTGAAAACACCGTCTTGGTAGCTTCATAAGAATCCATAGAAGAAGAAAAAAAAAACACAAGAAAGCACACACCTCGCAAACCTCACAGAGTTTGTAGAGAGAGAAAGAGCAAAATGATAGAGAGAGGAAGGGTGGGAAGTAAAAGTGTGGACTTTGTTGAAAAAGGCAAATAATAATGGAACGGGGATTTTGGTATTTTAGTATATAATGATTTAGAAGTTGAAAGGAAAGAGATGCTATAACAAGGTTAGAGACGATAAAGATGAGAGCTTTTCTCCCTCTACCATAGAACCCAATATTCCAAACCTTCTCAAGGATAAAGGGCTTTCGAGAGCGTAGAGAGAGAGAAAGAGAGCATCAAAGAGAAGCTTTAATGGTGGAGCTTCTCTCACTAGCTCATTAAAACTGAGAAGAAAACACAATCCTTTTTACTGATGACAGTGCAAGCCGGCAGCTGAGCAGCAGCAGGAGCAGGAGCAGGGGCAGCCTAGCTTTGGCCTTGAGAGATATAGAGAGAGAGAGAGTAAACCCACTCTCACTTCCTCTCTATTGGTTTTTTTTTTTTGGGGGGGGGTTTCTCTCTCTTTCTGCTTTATTTTGTCCTTACAGAAATAGACAAACAACGCGAGAAGGGAGAGTGGTAGATTCAGATCTGCTTCTTCCTTTACTTCAAACCCCCCCTCCCCTGTCAATTAACGGCTGCAGTTTGGTTCAACGCTTCGTTTTAATTCACATCTTTACATTTTATATTATCTTTTTTTTTTCTAAATTTATTTAAAACTATGAAATATAAATAATTAAATTAATAAAAATTTTATATATTTTTAGTAAAAAATATAATGGAAATATTTAAAAAAGTATTTAAATTTTTTATATAAAAAAAGAGGAAATATGGATAAAGTAAGTTGAAGGCGTGGCCCTTGGGATTTTGGCGTGGATCACGCGCAGAAGAAGAACGCGTGGGAGAGTGTACTGATTTGAGTGCACGTTCACTTACCATCATTCTGACAAAGTCCTCCTTCGTACTGCGAGATGTAAATTTTAAAATAGATTGAATCCTCAGAAATAACTTTTTGGTAATGCTTGTATACATCAACACTCATGGACGTTTCCTCTAACTCCAATAAATCGGACGCTCTGTGACCATCATCAAAGTGCATTCAATTTTGGGGTCAGAGCAGAGGTACTCTCTTATCACACACACACACACTTATCACTTTTTCAAAATAATAATAATAATAATTTTGGTCTCAGCCTCTCTGCCTTTTATCTTAGATGTTATCATTACTCCTACGGACTTTGCTGTTTGTGGGGCATAAATTACATGACAATATTATATGACGTCTTAATTATATTACTAATTATAATAAAATTAATATTTTTATTTTATAAATTATAAAATAAAAAATAAAAAAAAGCCTAAAAAAAAACAGGAATGACTCAGCTGATTTACGCACAAATAATTGAAATGGGGTTGTCTCTGTCAAGTGGGACAGTAGCCGATAAGCCCAATCCCTTTATTTAAATTTGAGGGGAGGGGAGTGGGTATGGGTTGGGCTACCAATTAAACAAATCTTCAGAGCTTTAGTGCTTTTTATTTTTGTCTCACTGATTTTGAATCCAAATAAAAATATATAATTAAACATACCATTACCATACGGATTCTGTTGTAGTATATTATATTTGCTGTATCGGCAAATGTGTCGACCCATACATGTTGTCTTTGTTGCCTTGTAGTCTTCGGACTCTACAAACTGTCCTACGAATGGCCTCAGCCTTTGATAGTAGAGCCCAATAGCTTAAAACCCAATGCCGCCGCGGTCAGTTCTTCCATCTTCACTGCGTTTCTGCATGGTTCTATGAATTTGCATGCTAATCTGCGATTACAAGGACCAGCTCCACAGCTTGATTTTCTTGGTCCCAAGGCCATTACATAAGAAAAGAATACCCAATTATGGCATGTGAAGTGAACATCAGCACAGGATGATGATAGGGAGGGGTGAACCTCTAGTGTCCATAGTGGAATGACGTGTAGGATTGATGAGAATGCACACAGCTGCAATTCTTTACTATGTCACATGATGGACGACCGGTTGGCAAAGGGTTGGGAGCTAAATTATTGACGGTGAACCTCATTAACAGTACTTATGAGTTGATTTAATTCAGCACATGGCATTTAGCCTTTCCCATTACACAACAATCATTGCCTAACTTAACCCCCCATGTGTAATAACTAAACCTGACTTCACATTTTCTTTCAAATAGTATAAAATAAAAAGGCCAAAATCAAACAAAAAACAAAAGCAGTCAATATTAATATAAATTAGATTTTAATATTTTTTTTTAAAAATAAAATAATGTTTGAGTTTTATATATAAAATAAATATTTATTGAAATTAAAAAAAAACTTTAAAATAAAAACAAGGCGCTTGATTTGCAAAGAGGGAGGCTAGGTGAAGTAAAGAAACGGTGCGTTTTATTCGTCTAAACCAATCCTGAACTAGAAACTCGACCTGTTAATGAAGAGGATATCCGAACCAAACCCTTGATATAAATAGTAGTCTTGAATTTCAGCTGACCTTTCTAGCCAGACCCATAGATACCCCCAAATCCGTCCCCTACGATCGTCGAACTCGAGCCCTTTTACGCATATTGTGCGAGAGTAACACGGAGAGACAATGGCTAACGCAGATGCGGAAGCGGTCGACTTCGAACCGGAGGAAGATGATCTGATGGACGAGGATGGAGCAGTCGATGTTGACGCCTCACCTCGCGCACCGCTCCCAAAGCTCAAGTCTGCTATTACCGGTGGTTCTTCCTCTTTCTCCGCTTCTAGAAAGACTAAAGGCCGTGGATTCAGGGAGGAGGCTGATGCCGACCGTCAGACCCGCCTTGCCTCTCGAGATTTCGATTCCCTTGGCTCCGATGGTGGTCCTGGTCCCCAGCGATGTCAGTACTCTTATCCCTTTCTAATACGTTTGCATATTGTTTGTTCCTTGGTTCTTCTTAGGGTAAATTTTGACTCCTGTGATTCTTAAATTTATGAAAAAAACAGTTGAATAGTCAGTATCATAAACACAAATTCATTTTTTGTTAGACACCTAAATTTTCTAATTCAGTTATTGTTAGCTTATAATCTGAAATGATATAGGGTTTTGATGGGGCTTACTATGCTCTCAAATCTGATCAATTAAATATTAGGAGACATTTCGAAGGAGATTTTGGTTGGCTGTAAGAGGAAATGACTACGATGAAGTGGAAGGGATTTCTGTAAGAGAAATATAATGGAGCAGCTGTGCTGGAGACCAGCTATACCAAGTTGCTCACTCATACACATGATCTACCAGGAACCTACCACTCCTTTGCATAAACAAAGATGTGTTGAATTTTATGATTTTTCCTGCGACTTTAGGAAGTTGTGAATTGATCTATATTGCCTGTGTAGAAGACAAAGGACTTGAATTAAAGCTTTAGAAACTATTGCCTGCTCAAACTTAGTTGAGCATAAACCTATTAAATATTCCCTTTTTAAGCCTTTGTTGTTAGAATAATATCTATTGTTATTCAATTGTATTTGCCTTTTCTCATTCGTAGTCAACAAAAAAAACTATGTTTCTTGTACAACTGTTGTAGCTATTGAAGGATGGATTATTTTAGTCACCGGAGTGCATGAGGAGGCACAGGAGGATGATTTACAAAATGCTTTTGGTGATTTTGGTGAGATAAAAAATTTGCATCTAAATCTTGATCGCCGAACTGGGTTTGTTAAGGTAAGCGACACCCTTTCTTCTTCCTTTTATTTCCCCTTCTAATCTCTAAATAACTTAGGATAGGGTGTTTTTTAAGATCGGATTCTATTTAGGTGACACACTTTGGTGAATCATTTACCTTTGCTACTACCCATGGAGTTTTAATTTAGGGGGGAAAAACTAAAGTAGGATCAAAATTTTGACATATAATAAAGATCTTAATGACTCAACTAACTCGAGGTGGCAAAACAGAATAGATGTGCTCTGACTATAAATCATTAATCATGCATGAATCAAACTAATAAAAAAAGAGACTTAAAAAAGATCTTGAATAAATACAATTATCATAGTTCATAAGAGAATATCATAAAATTTAAAAAAAAAAAAAGGGATTATATTCTTCATCATCTAGAATAAGCTCCCAAGTTGTAGTTAGTATGGAATGATATCTAACCAAAATAAGGCTCCATTGCTTTAGTTTTATGTTGAAGTATAACAAATTTGGTAGAAGTGGCTGTGATGGCTACCGTGATGAAGGATTGTGAAGAGATTAAAAAAATGGAACATTGCAACAGAAATATTCTATCCTGTTTAAAAAATTATATGATTGTGACAAGTATGGAAGGCATTTTATTCCTATTAAGTATATAATGTATTGTGTATTCATTTGGGTAACTTGAGTACTATTAGTTTGATAACCTTGTACTCGTGTGGTGTTGATTTTAGCATTCCTTTTTTCTATGTTGCTCATGGCAGCTAACTATGCAATTTGCTAATTTTTATTGATGAAAGTTTGAAGTATTTTTCTTAGAATACCACCGCTAACCTGACTTATTATTTTGCAAGGGTTATGCGCTGATAGAATATGAGAAATTTGAGGAAGCGCAGAACGCAATATCTGCAATGAATGGAACTGAACTTCTGACACAGATCATCAATGTTGATTGGGCCTTCATGAACGGACCAATCAGAAGAAAGAACATGAGGTTTGTTTGCAGAATTATTGTATGTGATCTCTTATAAGGAGGGAAATGTCTATGAAATGCTAATTTTTATTCCTGTAATGGTTATGATAACTGTACAAAGGATGATAAACATGTAAAATTAAGAGTTACCATCATCAATTACTTTTATAATGAATTTAAATGATATTCAACTCTGCATTATTCTGGAAGTAAAACTTGCAGAAATGCCGTATTAGCTGTATGCCCCAGATGTCATGCTTTGTAGGCTTAAGCGGCTAATCTACATGCTCAAAATTCTTTTAACTTTTTGAACGTGGAAGTTTTTTGATGATTATGGCTTAGATTCAGTGCTTTCTCAAAATTAAGCTAAACTCATTGCTTGTGCATATGACCTGGCAACTGGCAAAGAAGGGGTGGACTGCGTGATGGATATAATATGCTTCATTTTTATGTATTGATATGATTTTATCTATGTGCATATGACTTTCTTGAGATCCTGAGAGCACTTCATAGGCTTATCTGTTATTTCTTCCTGTTTGCCTGGGAATTAAGCGGTGCTGTAAAAATTTTTGCAGATCAGGACGAGCACATCGATCGAGGAGTCCTAGGAGGAGATACTAATGGCGGTGGTTTTTTCTCTCTCGTTGAGAGGTGTATGGATTTGCATTGAGGTGTTTGACATTAATATTTGGCATATGGAAGACTACAATTGATTCATGTTTTGAATGGGTTTATGGATTGGCGGTGTGTTTGCTGAGAATCCTTCACTTCTCCCGTCCAATTCTGTGGTAATTCAGCACTGATTTACATTTGTACTCTTTAAGCTAGTAATTTTGTTTTATTTTATTTTTTATTTGAGAATTATTTTCCCCATCAAGCGGTTAGATAAACCATGAAATTGAATTATCCTTGTAAGATCATAGCAAGCAAGTTCATTGTAAAATGAGGTATTTGGGCATTGCAGAGGATGTAAATGCTCTACAGAAATTCGTTAAATACAAAACTCTAGTTTTTCCTATTTGGACTAACGTTTGAACATTGTATGAGCCAGCAAGCAAGATGAATTAGAATTGTTTTGTTTGAAAATTTAATAATAAATATATTTGTAATAGCCAGTTGAAATAGAACAACAAATTGAGTTTTAGTATCAAATAAAATTTCAATAATGGATAGTAAGCCTAGCAATTTGTGGACAAGGTTATTGTCAGCGGAGAATTGGGTGTAAGATTACTCGAAGAAGCAGTTCTATTTGGTAAACAGCTGATTAAATGTATAAAATTTTCAAAATGGTGGGTTGTTCGCTAGGATAAAAATAAAGCCAGTTTTTTTATTATTATTTTTAATTAATAGGAAAAAAGAACAGGGAACGTTCTCTGCTTGACACGCTTTTAAAGGAGAATTCTTGTGATACCATTTTAAGGAAGTGAAATATCTTGTTGAAACTCTCGAATTGAAGGTGGTGTATGCCAAGTTCCAAGTTTTCTTTGATTCGATGAGGTGAATCTTTTTGGACTTTTACCTAGCGACGAGTTGCAAATCTTTCACCGTCACTGTTCACGGATAATAACATAGAATTCAAGAAAGATTAAAAAGAAAATGGTTGTGTTATCGTTTCTGCACGTAAATAAATAAATAAATAAAGATTGGAAATATAGTTTCATTTCGTGTCTCATGGCCCATCGGCCCACTTCTAAAGATTTAAAAATATCTCATTTACGTTGTAATGCGAAGGCCTTATTTACATTTAAATTCATGCCCCATATAAATAATATTAAAATTAAATTATTATTTTTTCCAATTTAATAAAATAAAAAATAAATTTCTTAATATTTTAATAAAATTAAGAAATTTAACTCATATTTTTTTATTAAATTAAATATTCAAATAATCATCAATTAATTTATTTGAATTTTAATTTAAAAAATCAAATAATATTAATATTTAAAAAATAGTTAATAATTTATTAATGAAAAGATATCCTTTTACTTTCTAACTTCAACTCAGAATGAGCTCACATGGTGACGTAAAATATGTTTTTTTTTCTATTATTGACAAACCTAAATAATGAGAAGACTTACTTCCAAACACAAGAAATTACATTTAATTTCTGTTGCTGCCTCATCCTCACACAAACTTACTTAATTTGCATTCTCATAAATGCAAATCAAGGGTTACTTCTGATGAAAAAAGAGGGACAACAAGTTCTTATATATCAGTCACAGATTCCAAATAGTTACACTGCAATTAGAAAGTTGTAGGACTTGAAATTAATGAACAGAAGCAGCATCTATCTCAAAAAGAAATGCTGCACTGCACCCTACCCTACCCTACCCTACCCTACTCATCATGTCCTTGAATCTTTAAGGACTACATAGGTTCCTCAGATCATCCTCCTTTGCATACCAGCTTGGAATGATCCTTGAAGCATAGGGATAGAGGTCTTTATAGGAATTCCTAATGGTCCCTTCTGCTACTCCTGTAGCCAGTGATATATCTGCACGCACACACAACAGCCATTATGTTAAAAAAAAAACAAGAAGAAGAAAGAAATACTACAAGAAAACTATATCTCTAACCTTTGAGAAGTTTCTTGTCCTCAGACAGCTGAGTGATCATGTAAATGATGGCTGCTGCTATTGATATGGGGCTTCGCCTGTAACCAGCAAGAGGTTTCTTAAGCTTACCAGAATGGACTCTGTTTTTTTGTAATAATAGACAAAAACATTAAATTCATGCAATATCCTGAGGAGGGTGACACTCCTGGAGTTCTACCTTATATCGAGCTCTTCAGATTTCTGTACAGCTTCCTGAGCTGCTTTAACTGCTTGATTGTTCATCCCAAGATGAGAACAAAAACGTCTCTGAGAGTTTGAAGAAGACATTGATGTTAATTGCTGTTAAGATAATTAAGGGGAAAAAAAAAAGAGAACATAAGAGATTCAAGAATGCAAGAATTGAACAAACCAGAAAGTCCCCAGCATGTATTGTCCCCATTTCCATGGACTGACCCAGCTCTACTTCCAGTTGCTTCACAATATACTCCTTTGCACGGCCGATCTCCTTCTTCGTAGCTCCATTAGCAACTGAACAAATCTCTGCTAGGAATTGACAGGTCCAAAGAGTTATAGCAATAAAAATGTATCTAATTTTCCAAGAATGTTTTTTTTTTTCCTCTTCTTTTGCTTGAATTGACACTGGAACTAGAGACCACCATACCAAAGCGAAAGCTTATTGGTAATTTGGCAAGGAATTCAATAACTCTAGCTAACCTTTCACGGTGCGGGGTTTGTCTTCTTGTCTACAAGCTATGTAAAGGCAAGCAGCTAAGATTGCATCCTGATTTCGTCCTCTGAGAGGCTTTTGATCTTCTACTTTCTTATAGATTTCATTAGCTCTATCCTTGAATAACAAAAAAGTAATGGAAATTCTTAATGAGAATCTTTAGCAAAGACCCAAATGCAAATTAAGATAAAAGAAGTAAGAAATTGGCACATGAATTTTCATATTATACCTTAATGGTTGCGACAAGTCCCAACCTGAAATATCATAAACATGTGTGCTTCAGTTAAATTTTTGGAAATCCCTTTAATTAAAAACCAGAAGGAAAAAAAATTTATCAATTTCAGTTGAAAGCGGTCTTCTACTTTCTCAGGAACCAAACGGAAAATACAAAGAAAAACCTTAAACGACAGAAAAGAACCTGTCAGACATAGTGGCAATAGTCTTAAACGCTTGGATAAGAGAACGATCAGGATTGGAACCACGGTTCTGCCAACGGCCCAAAGAAGTGGTTAAGAAATCCCCAGAAGTTCCAGTAGGTTTAGAAATGACAGTAGAAAGGCCACCGTCGGCGAGAAGAGGATTAGAGGGACCACCAACACGAACAGGGTCATTATCAGAAGACTCGTTAGCAAAGGTTCGCCACTCGGAGGTCTCGTCTATGGAATGAGCCTCCAAGACGAGGCCACATTCAGAGCAGACGGTGTCCCCGGCGGAGTGGTCGAAGACGACCTCGGTGGGTCGCTTACAGTCAGGGCAGTAGGTGTCAGCCATAAGGGTAAGGGACGATGGGTTGTTGTGATCATTATCTATTTGCGTAAGTGATTTTAATATAATATTTATAATATTTAAGATATTTTTGTCCTGTCTTGTGTGTGGGACCCACTGGATTAATCGTTGTCCTTTCTGGATAAGATGTGACCAATTGTGGGTCCGCCCCGTTTGCTGTCCGTCCGTTACACTTCGAACGTCGTCTTCTTTTAGAAGCGGCAGATATGCGAATTTATTTATTTATTTATTTTTGTTATATAAAAATTACATCGAAAATTAAACTAAATATCTACGTATTTCGTTAAAATTTCAGGTTAAATTTGAAAACCTAAATAGAAACTTATCAATCTGTGATTTTATTTCTATTTTTTAGATATTAATTTAATAATTAATCTATTAATTATAATATGTTTCGTCCAATTGAAAATTCTTGAAATGGATATCTAAGTTGATGAAAAGGATGCATTAGGAGATTTTTCAAGAAAATAAGAACCAGAAACCCTAACAACCATGTTCTTAGATGGCTTACTTTGACTATTCAAGAAAGCCATTCAATTTCAATTTGTTCAAACAGCGTCCCAACGGAAAATAATCTTCTATATTTTTTAATATAAAAGAAATGGTTTTTATAATGCAAAATACTAATATTACAATGTTTGATATAATAATAATAATAATAATAATAAAAGCAACATGAATGAAAGAAATGTACCACCATTTCGTTTCATTCAAATGCATTTAATTCCTCACTTACCAACAACTATACATGTCCTGTCGGTATGAGTCACCCACGCCATTAACTCTCTCTCTCTTTCTTCTCTCTGTATCTCTTTAGTCTTTACCATACTTATTTTATGATCTTTCATTCATGCTTAGTTTAGTTGTTTGGTGTTTGTTGTCATCTCTGTTCTCTATCCCAACTACAGCTTACATTGCCATGCCTTCCTCTTTCCTCTTTATGTAATATACATATGCACTTCTTCTCATTCTGATAGACATCTCTTCCTGCTTGGTCAGAATGGAGATTGAGGTGGCAACTAGTAGTTTTAGTAACAATGGTGGTGGTGGTGATACTCGTACCAACAGCATTTACCAAAGTAATGCAGTCTCCTTCGTCGGTGGAGAGGAGAGGGGTACATATCTGGTGTGGGATAATCTTACTGCGGTTTTGCCAAATTTTGGGCATGGTCCTACAAAGAGGTTGCTTCAAGGGCTTAGTGGGTATGCTGAGCCTGGAAGAATTATGGCTATTATGGGTCCTTCTGGCTCTGGAAAATCCACACTTCTTGATTCACTAGCAGGTATCTATGGGTCTCTTCCATGCAACAAAGTAGGGTATTTTTTTGGATTAAGATTGGTAGCTCTTTCGATCTGTTTGCTCATTCAGTGATTAAATATTTCTCTTGGATCATGTTCTTACAATCTACTACCTGTTATGGGCTTATCAAGAAAACCAACTCAACAAAGAATAAATTCTCAAACTAAAAGGGAAAGAAAATTTTCTTTACTTTCTACACAATTGATTTAATGCTTGAGTTAAGCAGGGACCACAGGGATGTGGGCTTCTCTGATCCCTGAGCATTTGCTAAAAGAAGTGAGTAGAAGTGAGTACTTGGAAGCATAGTTTCCATGCCATATTTGGTGATGCTTTTTCTAGAATTCATAGTTCCTGACCATATATATGAATTCCAAAGTTGTTGCTTTCACCAAGTTGGATTGGCATTATGCATCAGCTGGGTCTTCAGGAAGGGCAAAGAAACTGTAACGACAAATGTCAGTGCAAACAAATCTGGTTCTTGGGATGTAATTATCACTATTCTTTTTTTAATTCTCCTTGTCGTCAAAGCTAAAATGTAGGAGGATACATTAGCCAGTGATACTTTGGTTCTATGGCTGTAAAGACTATGCTTTTCTTTTTCTCATGTTGATGATTCTCTGAATGTCCCCTGGAATAAATTTTCAGTGATTGCATTATTCATCTTGCAACAGGTAGACTCTCAAGAAATGTGTTAATGACCGGAAATGTTCTTTTTAATGGGAAGAAGAGGAGGATAGACTCTGGTGTGGTGAGTACCGTCTACACAAAATGCATCTGATTCAGAAAATTATATTCAAAAGGGAAATTTTGTTGTTTGCAAGCTGAAAAGATTGTAGATATTCATCAGTTCTTTCGTAGCTGTATTGTTTTCATATGAGATATGCACATTCGATATCTATTGCTTATTACTTGTTTGAATTAAAACCCAAGTGGTGGTGGATGACTGAACTACATATACGGTATAAATCAAGAAGAATGTATATGACCTCAAGGTCTCTTACTGATATCAGAAATTAGAGAAAAAGAACCTATGTATTCACATTTTTTCTATTGTGTTGAATTTCAGGCTTATGTGACACAGGAGGATGTATTATTAGGAACCCTTACAGTAAGGGAAACCATTACTTATTCAGCAAATTTAAGGTTTCCAACTAGCATGACAAAAGACGACATTTCTGATGTCGTAGAAGGAACAATCATGGAAATGGGTCTCCAAGAGTGTGCTGATAGGCTGATTGGAAACTGGCATCTAAGAGGCATAAGTGGCGGTGAGAAAAAAAGACTAAGTATTGCCCTGGAAATCCTCACAAAGCCACGTCTATTGTTTCTTGATGAACCTACAAGTGGCCTTGACAGTGCATCAGCTTTCTTTGTAATTCAAACTCTTAGAAATATAGCTCGCGATGGAAGGACTGTTATCTCTTCAATTCACCAGCCAAGCAGTGAAGTTTTTGCCCTCTTTGATGATCTGTTTTTATTATCTGGAGGTGAAACTGTCTACTTTGGAGAGACAAAGATGGCAATAGAGGTATTACAAGATTTGATTTTTTTTTTCCACCAATATCTAAGTTTGAAAATCAAGTTCAAGTTGATTCATAGCAAATTTGCAATATCTAAATTTAGTTGATATTTACAGTTCTTTGCGGAAGCTGGTTTTCCATGTCCAAAGAAAAGGAATCCATCTGATCACTTCCTACGTTGTATAAATTCAGACTTCGATGCTGTAACAGCCACACTAAAGGGATCTCAAAGAATTCGTGTATGTATCACTTCCAACATTTTTTTTTTGGGTGACATTTGTTTCAAGTTGGGCGTAATAGTATACTTTTGCAGTTCTTGGCATCTCCTTCCACATAATATTTCAGTAAAAGATGTTGAACTCCAACAAGGATGGTACAAAACCTATTTTTTGTTAGTTAGTCTTACCTGAGTGGAGTTTGTCACATTTCCTGATTACTAAACAACTCTGTTTAGATTGAGGACAGCACAATTGTGTTCTTGCTGCTTTTGCACACTCACATGTCCAAGCCTATGGATGCTTTCTTTATCTCCACCTAAGCTTTGCTTTGTGTTTGTTTTTACCGTGTATCCTTTTGTAATATAGACTGTCTGACTAAATTACAGGATGTCCCGACAACATCAGATCCTTTGATGAATATGGCAACAGCAGAGATCAAATCAAGGCTCGTTGAGAAGTATAGGCGCTCAAGCTACGCAAGAAAAACAAAAGCTAGGATTAAAGAAATATCAGCCATCGTAAGCAAAATCTCAAAATGATATTTAAATGCTTCCTAGATAGATACTATTGTTATAAACTTTGGGGTTTATGCAAAAGGGAAACATAGTACTGCTGCTCTCTGTTCTTTTTTCATACTTGCTTTTGACACCCAGAAATGTTCAAGTTCTTTATCCTGCACTTCATTGCAATATTAAAGTTTATGAGAAGCACAAGTTTCTGAATCTCCCAACAAGTGTCGGCCTTATTGGCTACCTGCAACATGACAAGTAATACTAAATTTGACCAGATTAGATGATACATTTTAAGGGAAACGAAATTCTGGGACATTTCTGGTGAGAGAATATGTTAGCAGGAACGTGTTAATAGCTACTGTCCTTATGAAAAGCCACAACACTGGTTTGAAACTTCATGCAGGAAGGACTAGAAATTGAAATGGAAAGTGGGAGTCAGGCAAATAGGTGGAGGCAGCTTTCAACATTGACCAGAAGATCACTTCTGAACATGTCCAGAGATGTGGGATATTACTGGGCAAGGATAGCAATCTATATAATTGTTTCTTTTTGTGTTGGTACCATCTACTATGATGTTGGATATGGCTACACTGCAATCTTGGCTAGAGTAGCCTGCGGTGGTTTTATAACAGGCTTCATGACATTTATGTCTATTGGAAGCTTTCCTTCCTTCATTGAAGAAATGAAGGTAACAATCTTATCTATATATAATCTGATTTTAATAGACCTGTTAGTTTCGAGATACTGACACCTTGTTTCCTTGTCCTCTTCTAACAAATCAGGTCTTTTATCGAGAAAAGCTTAACGGGTACTATGGAGTTACAGTGTTCATCCTGTCCAACTACTTGTCTTCTTTCCCCTTCTTGGCTGCAATTGCACTTGCCAGCGGGACTATTTGTTTTTACTTGGTGAAATTTCGTTCGGGATTTTCTCATTATGCATTTTTCTGTCTCAATATCTTTGCTTGCATTTCTGTTATAGAGAGCCTGATGATGGTTGTAGCTTCATTGGTTCCCAATTTCTTAATGGGGCTGATTACTGGGGCTGGTATAATCGTAAGATGAAACATACTCTATTTTTTTAAGCTTACTTTATTTTTCATCCCCTGATTCTATCTAAACACAGCCTTCATTTTTTCTCATTCATGTAGGGAATCATGATGATGACCTCTGGCTTCTTCCGATTGCTGCCCGATCTTCCCAAGCCATTCTGGCGCTACCCAGTTTCATACATCAATTATGGAGCATGGGGACTTCAGGTAACTCGGAGAAATGCATATCTAGGCTAGTTTTTTTTTTTTTTTATTTAATGCGTTTCTAGATATGGAATTTAGATTAGGACAAAAGGAAAATTGTCTCAAGGATATTATGATACTATATGTCACAGCTGAGGGACATGGGATGTTTAGCTATAGTTGTACGAGTAGCTTAATCTACAATGGCCCTCGATTAAGCAAAGTCCTGCCATAGAAAAAAAAGTCGGTGATCAAACATTCAAGTTTTTAAATTCATTTAATTGTTATTGGAAAATGCAGGGTGCCTACAAGAATGATTTCCTTGGCCTTGAGTTCGAACCTCTAGTGCCTGGTGAACCTAAACTCTCAGGGGAATTTATAGTGACAAATGTGTTTGGAGTTCCTCTAGATCATTCTAAGTGGTGGGACTTATCAATCATATTTCTGATTCTTGTATTCTACCGGGTTCTGTTCTTCGTGGTTCTCAAGTTCAAGGAGAGAGCTTCACCAATTGTGAAGGACCTTTATTCAAAGAGAACTTTGCATAGACTTGAAAAGAGGCCTTCCTTTAGGAAGATACCGTCTTTTGCTGCTTCCAAGAGGCACCAAACTCTCCATTCTCTATCTTCTCAAGAGGGCCTAGACTCTCCACTCCACTAGAAGCACTGAAAAGAAATAAAAGCTATGGTGGTGGTAATGTTATAGTTACAATACATGTAATTTAGTTGTTATTGCTGATACAGAAAAGAGATGGATCTTGTAATATCGGGTCTATGAAGACATTTCTTTCTAATTGAGATAATGAAAAGCACCATAATGGTTCGCTGTACTAGCTTGCATGCTAGCTTTTCTGTTTTAGTGTATTATTCAAATTGCTCAATGAAAATTGCCATGCAGCTTTACAGGAATTTTTTTCTTAAAAAAAATCAAACTAGAATGCTTGTTTCCAACTAAAAGAAAATTACTTGAATATTAGCTGTAAAAAATATTTACACAATTCATTCCAATTTACCAAGTCATGTATCAGTATCTCCAAAATATAATGGTATTGATGATGGTGGCAATATCTTTTCTAACATTCTTCACATACAGATAAATGCATAAAGCTGCTCGTTTATCAAACTAAATCGAAATTATAATATAGTTTTATAGCTAAGGTAGTTAACAAAACAATTAAAAAATACAAGTAAAATGGTAAGTTTGATTTAATTTAATAACTATGTAGAGACTCTGAGTGCCTACATCACATCACCTCAATTTGCCAAAAAACAAGCGGTATTATGGATTCAACTTTTTTTCAATGCCTTTATTGTTAAGTTTGCAGTGCCTTTGTAGTTTGTAACATCTACTTCTATAGGAATGGAGCTGAAATTTATTTTAAATAGGATGCACATATAAATACAAGAATTATACTCGTTGCATGACATAGGATGTGCAGCAATGTGCACGCAAACAATTAATTAGAGTTCAAGAAAAAAAAATTCTCTAAACCAGGTTTATGTCGAGTAAACTTTCATATTGAAGTAATACAAGAAACCTGGTTGTTTCCTCGGCCAATCCATGTGTTCATCAGCCCCTTCTCTCTATCTACTTTAAATAAGAGATCACTTTTACCTATCAACAAAAAGAAGGTTAATCAGAAACACTTGTAGATGGGGACCTGGCCTACTCATTTCTCAAAAGGGAAATGAACAAAATGCAAGAAACTAAAGCCAAGTGTGGGTGAGTTGTAAATTGTGATTGCTTTCCATCTTTATGAAACTAGAAAAAAATAAAACTAAAGCCAAGTGTGGGTGAGTTGTAAATTGTGATTGCTTTCCATCTTTATGAAACTAGAAAAAAACATCAAAATATATATGGTTACCGTGGCTCTGTTCTGCCAACCAGAATGAAGACTACACTGGACATGACGAGAGGCAAAGACAAAATTCGCTTATCATCTTAACAAAAATAAAAGATCATATGGAAATAGTAATATCAAACAGCAAGTAAAAGGGAATCTTGTATAATAGATTTGCCTTGTAAATAGGAGCTCTGGAAGGAATTATAACTAAAATTGTTCAATATAAAAAAATGAACATCAATTAGCTATGTATCTCACAGTCTCATCAATAGATACCAGAAATCAATATCATGAACTATTATTGAAAGGTAATCAGGGTCAGGGTCAGGGTCAGGCTCATGCTCGGATGCTCATGCACCACTACATTGCATACATAGAAAATCATTTTCTTTTCTCTTTCAAAGAAAATTGAGTTCACAAATCAAATTAATTATCTGTCAGTTCTAATTTAATTGTTACTAAAATTACAAATAGAATGCTAAACTTGAATTGACCTCCCACTCCACAGATAATAAGATGACTAATGTTTGTTCTCATTCGACGTGCTATTTTCAACACGGTTTTCAATCCCGTGATACGGAACTTCAGACATGGGCCTAGGAATTGGCCGGCCGCCAAAATCCTCGGGAAATAATTCAAACTCAGGGCCGAAGTTGAACTTGACCACACAATTTGGTTGATTTGGAAGGGTGTACATGGAAGCAGCAGGGTAGTAACGACCACCACATAAATCCTTGAAAGCAACACCTTGACTCACCCCATTTTTGAAGAAAGATATCTCACTTCCTGCATGTCAGAGCAATATTTTCTTCAAGAAGCAAATCATGAAGTTCAAATTGGAAAACAAATTATAAAGCTTCCCTAATTTAGAGAAAGAACAATGCTCCAATAGAATTTCAACAAGCATTCATCTACCACACAGAATGGCAAATATATTAGCATATTGGTGATGACTGCAACTTTATACTCTATGCAAGACAAGGCTCCTCAGCTAGATACTCCAATATACAAATGAAATAGAAGCACAAATAGGCTTCAATGTGGTAAAGATCATAAAAAAGTTCTAAAGATGAAGAGGCCCTCATCAGGTTGAACAGGTCGCACTTAACAAATTACTTCAAGGTTGAAAGATTTTAATTTTTGAATGCCACTGAAGCTTATATTGAGTATATTTGCTATTGGTAAGGCACAGAATATTGACTATCACCACTGAACTTAAAGCACCATATTCATTCAATTAAGATTTAAACTGATCCTCCAACAGCACCTCGTGAATGACTGAAGTCACCTTCACGAGCTAAACAGCAGATATCTCATGTAAGCACAGCTGAAATTTCATCAGTAAAAGATAATGCATGTTCTGAAAAGCCAAGCCACTGCAATGCTAAAAGCAATTCTAGATTAAATTGTGCCAAGTTCTTGCCTGCTAAACTACGTAACGACTTTCAGACATTATGGATAAGATGAATGAAAAATGGTCATATCAAATTGGAGAATTTTTACAATAATGCTAGAGTCAAAGCCTAACTCATGCAAAAAGTCTGCTTCACTTACAAACATTACATTCAGAAGGTCTTCATCCTAACTATCCCATGATGTGTAAAAAATATTCAGAGTGCTAAAATAATCAGAGTACTGCTCTGAGTCCTAGATGTTCCTATTCAATTGAAAAAAAAAAACCAGCAATACCATCAAGCCGCTTAAAGTGCTCGATGAAAGCATCATCAAGAACATTAGTGAGGAACTAAAAACAATTACAAGAAAAATGATAACATAATCATTACGCAGCTATAGACACCAGCTTCAAATGTAAACACATAATGCACAAGTTATATATAGCAAAGCACAGGAAAACCTAAAACAGAACAAATGCCAAAATATATGGGGAAAAAGAAAAGCTCACCAGGTATGATTTTAGGAGGATCCTCCTTAGCATCTGGGGCACACACATACCTCTGCCCTTTATACCAGACCAGATGAGGTGGCTTAGGAGCATATAATGAACCTTCTGGCAAATTAATGTAAACCCCAATAATATCGCCTTCTTTATACCCTTCCTCCCCATACTTCTCTCGCAATGCTTTGTGCACTTTACTCCCATCAATGTCCCTATAACCAAAACTATTACCATCGTACCCAACCGGAGCCTGTAGGTCCCCTTTCTCCGTAGACCACCCCAGGCGAGTGTGCCCCGTTTCTCCCAAACTCGCCACTTTAATCTCAAAGTACCACGCCCCTTCACAAACGCCTCTCGTAGCTCTCACCATTCTATACCCTTTTGTACTTCCAGCACTCAATCTATCTTCACTCAACTCTACTTTCTCAGCTTTGTATACTTTGGACAAGCAAATTTGCATATCAGGGGTATCGTCGCTTTTATCTGGGAACCTGGGGACCGGGGTAATCAGCACAGTATCTTCAGCAGGATTGTTTTGGGGATTAGGCTTGGTTTTCTTCTTGCCTTTGCGAGTAGATCTCGTTACCCACACATTGTTGTTGCTCTTTTTCTTGGATTTCTTTTTCGCGGTGGGTTGTGTCGCAGTTGGGGTCTTCGTTCCGTTGGATACATTATTACCATTGCTATTATCTTCAATTGCTGCGGGTTCTTCTTCTCGTTGCTGTTGAGTCAGAGAAGAGAGTTGCTTTTGCTTTTTGGGAGGTGGGTCTTCATCTTCATCGTCATCGTCATCTTCATCTTCCTCAATGTCTTCATTCTTGGGGAATTTGAGAGTGGGTTTATCGGTGTCGTTAGAGGTGGTGGGGTCCGACTCGGAGAGACCAGATACAAAAGGCTCTTGCTGTTTAGTAGAGTCCCCATTCTGAGAGGTTTCAGTGTCGTTAAGTGGTCGTTGAGAATGGTCGGGTTGCTGAGCAAGTTCTACGGTGGGGGGATCGAGGTGGTTGGTGGGTTCCTCTTCATCATCATCTTCTTCTTCTTTGTAGGCGGCTTGGAGGGAGTCCATGGAGGGCGTATAAACTCTTCTTCCGTTGGATTGATAGAGACACGAAAAGTGCAAGAGATTTGCAGAGAGAGGGAGAAGCAATTGTGAAATTTTCTGAAGAAACATATGCTTTGGGAATTGGGCCTTGAAACAGCCCATTTCATTTAGATTTGTGGTTGGGCCTAAGCCCATTAGGTTCCCAACGACTTGTAGTTATTCGCAATCCGTTCGAGTATTACACGATTTAGGCATTTTTGTTATTTGAGAATTTTTATAATTAAAATAAATTGAAATTTATATAAAGTTAAAAGTTAGATAAGATAACATTATTTTGTAAATGGGCCCTTCAAAGGGATATAAAACTGATAATTATTTTCTTCTCCCTTTTCTTCTTACTTTTTTTTT
>CAOGCB010039161.1:0-49991 GCA_948266635.1 Cnidoscolus chayamansa
ATATAAGTTTAGAGCAATAACTTAGAAATTCAAGAAAAATTGAAAAGTGATCAATTCACCCCCTCTTGGTCACTCAACCTTGGGACAACAATATCTTTATCTAGTACAATTACAATAAGATCACACTATTTTTCCATTATATTTACAACTTCGTGTACATATATAATTGTGTCACTATGTACATGCCAAAATACAAAATGGGGATACAAATATTTATAGGAAGGGGAAAGACAAAATATGATGCTTTTTGATTTGTGGTAGATCTTTTGGACTTCGACTCTACTCTAGTTATCTACAATCTATGTGTGGCATTAATATGTTAAGTTTATTCCCAATGGGTGTATATAAAACATATTAACCATAACAACAACTCATATACGAATGCACAATAAGACTAGTCAAATATAACATAACATTTCTTTCACTAGTCCACAAAAGTCATAATTTACCATTGTGATATCAATTCATGCAAATTAAAATATTATCAAGTCACATTATGTTGCTACTTGCTTAAACATATCACATATATCCATTTATAACATATCATGTCTTTCATTCGTATGCATGTCAATTCATATCACATAATTTATTTTATAATCTTTAGGTCCCTAAATATTTTAGTAGGATCAAATGCTAAATAAGAGAAAATGATAGGGTGAAGCCAATAACATATAGGGCATGGAGTGGCAGAATAGAGTTACCATTTAAAGAGTTTGATGTTATATTAGGTATGGATTGGTTATCAAGGCATCGGGTGATAGTGGACTGTAGGCTTAAGAGAGTTATTCTAAAAATAGCAAACGACAGTGACGTAACCATAGTGGGAAAAAGAGAAGATTATCTTCACAATATGATATCAACTACCATGGCAAGGAAATTAATCAGAAAGGGTTGTACAGCGTATCTGACATGTATTCTTGAGGTCAAAAAGGAAGGCTTTGATATCAACCATATACCCATAATATGCAATTACATAGATGTATTTTTGGAAGAGTTGTCGGGTATAGCACCAGACAGAGAGGTGGAATTTGTTATAGAGGTGGTACCTAGTACTGCACCTATATCTATTACTCCATACAAGATCGCTCCTACAAAATTAAAGGAGCCAAAAATACAACTACAAGAGTTACTCGATAAGGAGTTTATCTGCCCTAGTGTGTTACTATGGGGTGCACCAGTGCTATTTGTTAAAAAGAAGGATGGGACTTTCAGATTGAGTGTAGATTATAGATAATTAAATAAGGTTACTATAAAGAATTGATACCCATTGCCCTGCATTGATGATTTGTTTGATCAATTGAAAGGGGCAAGTATATTATTTAAGATTGATTTGAGATCAGGGTATCATCAACTAAAGATAGCAGAAGCAAATATCTAAAAGACTGCTTTCAGAACAAGGTATGGACACTATGAGTTTTTAGTCATGCCTTTTGGGTTGACAAATGCCCCAGCAGCCTTTATGAACTTGATGAACTGGGTTTTCATCCATATTTGGACCAGTTTGTTATAGTTTTCATTGATGACATACTGGTATATTCCAAGAGTAGATAGGAGCATGATAAATTTTGAGAATAATACGGTAGACTCTAATGGAGAAATAGTTGTATGCCAAGTTTAGTAAATGTGAATTTTGGCTAAATGAGATCTCTTTCCTTGGGCATGTGGTATCAGCAGAGGGAATCAAAGTTGGTCCTAAAAAGGTAGAAGCTATATTGGAATGGAAGCCACCTAGAAATGTCACTGAAATTAGGAGTTTTCTTGAATTGGCTGGTTATTATAGGAGATTTGTAAAGGGATTTTCATTGATAGCAGCTCCTCTAACCAGGTTGTTGAGGAAAGATGTGAAGTTCATATGGGATAACAGGTATCAGGAAAGCTTTCAGAAGTTGAAAGTTATATTGACAGAAGCACTAATACTCACCCAACCAGTAATAGGGAAAGATTTTATGGTGTACAGTGACGCATCACAAAATGGCTTGTGATGTGTACTTATGTAGGATGGTAAGGTAGTTGTCTATGCATCTAGACAGTTGAAAACACATGAGAGAAACTACCCTACACATGATTTGGAGCTTGCAGCCATAGTGTTTGCTCTAAAAATATGGTGTCATTACCTATATGGTGAAAGATGCCATATATATATAGATCATAAGAATTTAAAATATATGCCCACTCAGAAAGAACTTAATCTGAGACAAAGGAGATGGTTAGAGTTACTAAAAGATTATGATTGCATCATAGACTACCATCCCGGTAAAGCTAATGTAGTGGCTGATGCTCTTAGCAAAAAATCACTAGTTGCATTGAGGGCTATGAATGCTAAATTATTAGTAGCTGGAGATAGGGCCATTATGGTAGAGTTGGTAGCAAGACCTAATTTTCTACACTAGATTAATAAGGCACAACATACTAATACTGAGATAGCTAAATGGGCAGGACTGGTCAAAGAGGGGAAGACTAATCAATACACAATAACAAATGATGGATGTCTATACTACAAAGACAGGATATGTGTTCCTCGGAATAGTAATATTAGACAAATCATATTGGAGGAGGCACATAATAGTCCATATAGTATGCATCCAGAGAGTACTAAAATGTATCAAGATTTAAAATAGAAGTATTGGTGGTCAGAGATGAAGAAAGATATTACCGAATATGTAAGTAAATGTTTTACATGCCAGCAAGTTAAAGCTGAACATCAAGTTCCATCAGGGTTGTTGCATCTTATTTCCACACCAGATTGGAAGTGGGAACGGATCACAATGGACTTTGTTACGAGTTTACCCTTGACACCAAAGAAGCATGATTCAATTTGGGTAATTGTTAATAGATTGACAAAATCAACCCACTTTTTACCTATTAGAACCAACTACTCATTGGATAGGTTTGCTGAATTATATATAAATGCGATAGTTCGGTTACATGGAGTCCCTTATTCCATAATCTCAAATAGAGATCCAAGGTTCACTTCTAGATTTTGGAAGAAGCTCCATGAAGCATTAGGAACCAATTGAATTATAGCACAACTTTTCACCCTCAGACCGATAGGCAATCAGAGAGAGTGATACAAGTATTAGAAGATATGTTACAAGGTTGTATCATTGACTTTGAAGGCAGTTGGGAGAAATACCTTCCATTGGCAGAGTTTGCATACAATAATAGTTATCAATCTAGTATTAGAATGGCTCCGTATGAAGCTCTATATGGAAGAAAATGTAGAACACCTCTCACATGGGCAGAAATGGGTGAAAGTAAGATAGTGGGTCCAGACTTGGTAAGGGATGCTGAAGAGAAAGTGAAGGTTATTAGAGAAAGATTGAAAGTCGCCTCATATAGCAGAAGTCATATGTTGACCTTAAAAGGAAGGATATTGAGTACTTAGTTGGAGATTAAGTGTTTTTGAAAGTATCTCCATGGAAGAAGATATTGAGATTTGGCAAAAAGGGTAAACTGAGTCCTAGGTTCATTGGTCCATACGAAGTCATGAAGGTCTATTGGCTTATAGGCTAGCTTTACCCTCAGAGCTAGATCGTATCCATAATGTGTTTCATGTATCTATGCTTAGGAGATACAAATCAGATCCTTCGCATGTGATTGCAGCTGAAGCAATTGAAATTCAACTAGATTTGAGTTACGACGAAAAACCAATTAGAATATTGGTAAGGGAAACTAAGCAATTGAGAAATAAGCATATTCCACTAGTTAAAGTTCTATGGAACCATCATATAGGACAGGAAGCTACCTGGGAAAAAGAGACAGAAATAAGAGAGTTGTACCCGCAGTTATTTGAAGGTTAGTATATTCTAAATTTCAGGACGAAATTTCCTAAAGTGGAGAGAATTGTCACGAATGCTTATTAGGGCCTAGAAAATTAGGTGTCTAAAAAAAAGAAATAAAAAAAGTAAAAAGTAAAAGAAAAAAAAGAAAGTGGATAGAAAAGTAGAAAAAAAAAAGAGAAACAGAAAGTGGCCAAGTAGAAGGTGGCTTAGGCACATCCTAAGCCAAGTAGGAGGTGGCTTAGGCACTGCCTAAGCCACTCTAAAAAAAGAAAAGAAAGAAAAAAGAGAACAGAAGGGAAAATGGACCAGAGAGAGAGAACTCGAGAAGAAGAAGACAAGAAAAGAAGAAGAAGAAGAAGAGAGAAGAAGAAGAGGAAGAAGAAGAAGAGAATGAGGAGAAGGAAGGGCCATACCAAGTAGGAGTAAGGAGAAAATTTCTAGCAGGTTGATATTTTATTTTGATTAATTAAATTTAATTTAAAGCATGTTTTAGAGACTTAAAATTCAAGCTTGAACTTACTGTGATTAAAGTTGAAAATATGGAGATTTATGGGTTGTTATAGTAGAGGAAGATGACCTTAGTTGATTTAATAACCCTGTACATGATAAGTTACCAGGAAACAGTGAAAACATCTATATTGTGTTCCTATTTTGGAGAACCAAGTGATGTGAAAAAATGAATAATATACTAATAGAAAGCTATAAATGTTGGTTACAATTGTTCAAACTACCATTTTATTGAATGTTGTCATTTGATGTATCAAAATGTTGACCTAATCTAGTAAAAACTCGACATTGTGCGAAATGTTGCATATGTACTAAAATCATGTTATGTTGCTGCCTCATTTTAATCATGACCATATGTCTGTTGTTCTTAAAGGTTTTATACTTGAAACACTTGCATAAATGACCTATAGTTGATATAGCATGGCTACGGCCAATATGGTGATCATAAAAAAGTTGTGTTAGTAAGCTTTGACACGAAAAGTGCAAACAGTGATAAATTTTGCATCAGAGTCTGGAATGACATAAAATTATGTTGAATTATGCATATTGCATAGATGAATACATTGAATGGTCATTTGGTATAATTCATACATAATGCAAATATTTATTTCTCGGTGACACATAACGACACGTAAAAGATTTTAAACGGTAATATTGGCCTATTGTACTTTAGTGGGTATCAGAGTTAGCATAAGGGTATGGCATGCAATAGTTCTTAGCAGTACTGCACCATACAGTTGATCTTGTACCATCTACCAACTCTGTCACTTGCTTACCACTTAGCTAAGCCTGTGTGGGCACCATACAATTGATCTTGAGGCTACTATAGGTACCTCAACGGTTTGCCTAATGTAGAGCCTTATCACATATAGACAGACAGTTTAGGCGCCTAATACTTGTTTTTTGTTAGCACTTGTACTTGGTTGCCTTCATTCTCCCATATATAGCATTCAAGCCTTTCATAAGTTACATGGGTCTAAAAAGAAAATAAAGTCTTGCATATAGTTACTGTGACACATGCATTTGTAATTGAGAGATGCAAAACATGTTTAACTGTTATATGATTACATGTTGAATTTTGAGGCATAACATGTAAAGATGGTTGGGATGCAGTTCATTAGATGTTAAATTAAGCTTATTGTTGTTCTACATTATATTGTTGTTTTTTTACCCACTAAGCATGTAGCTCAGCCCATTGGTTGGTTCCTATATACAGGTAAAAGATAGTAGGGAAGTAGGAGATTAATCCACTGATCCACAATAGCAGTAGCAGCTAAAGGAACACATCAGCTGGTTCATCAAGAACTTGACACTATGTATTTTATTAGTTTTGATATGTACATAGAGTATTAAGTAATCAAATAATACATAGTTTGGTCTTGTGACTTAGATTGCTATAAACATATTTTATATGATGAGATTTTTGTGTTGGGTTGAAATTGCAAAATCTTGGAATAGGTCTAAAAGTAAAAGTTTGAGGGCCCTTTTATACAGGGGAAACTCTGCCAAATTTTAATCTAATTAAGTTAAAAGTTATAAAAATAAAATATTCATACGCAGAAAAAAAATTTATGTACAAGATAAGTATGTATAACAAGGTAGATAATAGATAAAGGTAATTAAGTGGCGCATCCTAGTCGGGTCTTCTTAGATCCGGATAGGGGGTGCTACAGGAAAATACCAAATATGATGCTTTTTGATTTGCGGTAGATCTTTTGGACTTTGACTCTACTCTAGCTATCTACAATCTATGTGTGGCATTAATACATTGAGTTTATGCCTAGTGGGTGTATATAAAATATACTAACCATAACAACAACTCATATACGAATGCACAATAAGACTAATCAAATATAACATAACATTTCTTTCACTAGTCCACAAAAGTCATAATTTACCATTGTGATATCAATTCATGCAAATTAAAATATTATAAAGTTACATTGTGTTGCTACTTGCCTTAACATATCACATATATCCATTTCCTAACATATCATGTCATTTTTATTCGTATACATGTCAATTCAGATCATATATGCAATATAGTCATAAACACATAATTTATTTTATAATCTTTAGGCTCGTAAATATTTTAGTAGGATTGAATGCTAAATAAGAGAAAATGATAGGGCGAAGCCAATAACATATAGGGCATGGAGTGGTAGAATGGGAGGGCCAAAGCCAAATCATATAGGTGGAGGACATATAAGCCAGTTCACGTGGGGTACCCCAATATAACTCCTAAATTCATATAACATGTAAGCAGTACTAGTAAATTATATATGTCATGCTATACCCTTATATTAACCGCATATTCCACTAAAGAATATTAAGACCACACAACATTTACAAACTTCTGCATATTATTATCATGTAAGTGCATGTTTAAAGCATTTTGCATCACTTTAAAAAGAACATGTATAATTTCATTGAACTAGCAAGCTTAAGTATAATTCGTAGTTGCCATGCACAATTTCATATTTCTAACAGGTTATAAACTATTAAACACATTAAGCAAACATGTCAAATTATGGTACTTTAAGCGCTTTAAACTAAACAATGTATAATTTCATCGACACTTTCATTTCCATTTCAATTCCTACATGTTTTTAGCATTTTATCACACTTCAAATAGCATTTTATTCATTTAAACTTCAATCCTAGTATACAACCACAATTTACGCATCAATCATATAAGTTTCCTATTCAAATTGCCAAAGTCATGCAAAGTCTCGAAATCATAAAATTTCAGCATTTACACAACCAAAACAATTCACACACTTTGCATTCATTTGAACCCATTTAGGGCAGCCATTAAAGTTCACAAACAATTTGTTTTAAATATGATTCAATGTTCGTAAACTAAATTTAATATACAGATATCAAATTTACAACAATTATAAACTAAATTCAAGAAATAATCAACATTTGCACACTTATCCATTTTTGCATAATGTATAAACTTACACCAAATTTTGTTTTCATTAGTTTAACACTTCAAATCATCTTCAAACATCAAGAATAACCTTTCTAAATGCTTATATTAAAATTTTAGTAGCTGAAACACGAACCCTAGTTTGGCATAAACCATTAGAATTGATGAAAAATTTTGAAACATGTAATACACCAAACCTTTCTCCAAAAGTGCTTTCCTTTTCCTTTATTCTTTTTTTTTTCCTTTTTCCTTTGGTGCGACAACAACTATTTGATTATTTTCTAAGCAAAAAATACAAGAGTATATAAAAAAATAATCCAAACAAAATAATAGAAAGTATGAAAATATAGAAAAAAACATAGTTTCCTAGCTTAATCTTCCATCCTTTCCATTAAACTTCAAAACTCACATTTGAACCATTAACTTCTCTTCATTTTTTCTTCTTATTTTTCAATATTATTAAGACCTTAGGATCAAGTTCACTACATATTTGTTATGGGTTTAGTGATTTTTGGGTGGAGAAATGAAGAAAGCATGAAAGAGCTTTCATGATGGAAGGATGGTGCTAATCTCAGCCAAGTAGATGGTAGAAAATGATCTCATTCCTTTCATTTTTTTACCCATTTAAATCTCTCTTAAGGCATATGGATGGCTAGTATGAAGAGGTGTAACATTTTAGATGATTTGGATCAAGTTTTACTTTTTAACTTTTCAAAATTCTACTTTAGCCTATATTAAAATCTAAAATTGTAACTTGCATCTTTCTTTTTTCATTTTGTAAATTGACCTACTAAATTTTGATCTTTATTATTTCAAGTCATTTTTAGTAAATTTTAATTTTTCTCTTATATACGGAAGCATACTTGCCATTAAAGTTGTCCATAGACCAGTCCAGACTGATGGACCAGACCGACTCGGTCTATTCGATTCGGTCCAAGACTGACCGATCTTAAATTAGTCAAGTCCTTGATCTGAATTTTTACTATTATTTGATTTCGGTTTGGTCTAATCCGATTCAATTCAATTCCAGTCCAGACCGATGGACTGAAAGAAAAAACATAAAAATTTAAATCTAATATCAGAGGACAACATGTTGCTTTCAGCCTCTTCCAGCACGGTTCGGTTTTTGGTCCTTTTTACTCTTATATCCAAGACAGATAAATACCCCTACCCATTTGACCTTTGAAGATTATAAGAGGTCTATTCGGGTAGTATGAAAATGTGACAAAATATAGTTGGGCTCTTAACAAGTCTTACACGTCTCAATAGAGTTTTAAGGATGCTTTTGGGTTTTATTTTTCTCTTGTTTACTATTTGTTAAATGGTAGAACCAAAGAAAATCGGATGAGATGACCAAATTGTAAAATAAGGACAATTTAAAGAGTGCAGTGAATGAAGGGGAAAGATATACTTTTAATGAATTTTTAAAATATAGGGATGACTTTGGTAATAATGGCAGTAAGTAGCTCCTGAATCGTAAATATCCCAAAAACTAATTTTACACGGAAAATTGATTTAGAACCTCATGCGACAAAAAAAAAAAAAAAAAAAAGTTATTTTTTTTAATTAATTTCCCCTGATTATAAGATCTGCTCCTCGTTGTCGCCAAATCCTCGTTTCTCCAGGTACTTGTGATTTGCTTCTACCTTCTGATAGATAGCGCTTTTATTTTCTTAGATTGATTGCTGCGGTTTTCTCTTTTGGGTTTTCACGGATAGCCATTCTTCTATTCGATTCGATTTTCAAAGAGAGAAGAGGTAATGGGTGTTTTTTTTTTTATTTTTTTATTATTATTATTAGAGATCAATTTTGTAACCCTTTTGAGATTAGCAGAAGTTCTTGTAATTTCAAAATGGAATGCAAGACAGTTTTTTTTAGGGTTCTCGTTAGGAGATTCTTGACTGCATTACCAAATATTTTTCATATATATTGACCTTTTTTATGAAACAGTTGTAATCATGTAAGATTTTGGTACTTATTCATACAATTCTTTTTCTGATAACTTCAATTGTCGTAATTCTTTGTTTAGTTTTTGAATTCATAGATTTGATACGATTCGAATGTTTGTTCTTAATCTGGGAGTGCATGATACTGCTCCGTGATTTTGTCTTATCTGCAATTATTACTTCCTAAATGTGCCATGGTAACAATAGAAGCGAAGAATTGTTTGAGGGTTTATGGAAATTATTTTGAGATTTTGTGTTTTCTTTTTCTCATCAAGATAGGTTTTGGGAATAGACAGTTTGTTGAATGGGGATTCAAACAATGGGATCTCAAATTAATGGCCAACAATCTCATCTACAGCCATGTCAGTTGACGAGGCAAAGTTCTTGGTATAGCTTAACTCTTAATCAAGTGGAAAATCAATTAGGAAATCTAGGAAAACCCTTGGGCAGCATGAACCTGGACGAGCTTCTAAAAAATGTATGGAGCAGTGAGGAAAATCAATCCATGGGTATGGACATTGAAAGTACCTCAGCATCTTCCCTTCAACGGCAGGCCAGCCTAACGTTAGCTAGGGCTTTGAGTGGCAAGACGGTGGATCAGGTTTGGAAGGAGATTGAACAAGGGCATAAGAAGCGGTTTGGTCATGACATGAAAGCTCAGGAAAGAGAACGTACATTTGGTGAAATAACATTGGAGAACTTCTTGGTACAGGCAGGGCTTTTTGCTGAAGCATCATTAAGTCCCTCTATGGAATTGGTCTCTGTTGATGCAGTGACCTCCCAATGTTTCCCACAGAAAATGGTGTCCCCATCACCATCAATAGGCACTTTATCAGACACAACAACACCAGGGAGGAAAAGAGATTCCCCAGATGCACTTGAGAAAAGTATAGAGCGTAGGTTGAGGAGAAAGATAAAGAACAGGGAATCTGCTGCTCGATCACGAGCTAGAAAACAGGTATATGTTTGGGTTGTCATTAATTTTATCTAGTCATGATCATAAAACCATTTGTGGAAATACACAGGCATATCATAATGAGCTGGTGAGCAAGGTATCGCGTTTGGAGGAGGATAATATAAAGCTGAAGAAGGAGAAGGTAGGAAATTTTTCTTTTCATTTTTTCTTAAAAAGGTACCTGTGGTTTCTTCTGTTATAATTTATCAAAAAAAAAAAAAAAAAAAAAAATCAACCTCTGTGCACTTTGTTATTCATGGGTGTAGCATCCATACACATTGTCTGCACTGATTGAACAATGCATGATATTGCATATTTAAGGATGCTGTCACTGATTGGGATTATGATGCTACGCAACAAGTTGTTGAGGATGCTTTTCATGTGAATATGGGGACAAACAATGCTAAGCATAAATTAATTGTCAGATGCAGAATCACAAAGAACACAAAAGGGAAAAGAAGTGAATTTACAAATTTAATTAATTCTCAATTGTCAATAGTAAAGGAAAATACCAAAATTATGTAGGTATTTATAAACTAATAGTTAGTCCTACTACTAGTACTACTACTACTACTAGTACTACTACTAATATTAGGAATCCCAGAATAAGGAATACTAAACCAACACTAATTAGGAAAATAGTAAACCTAATATAACTTTTTAAATATTCCTCAAAATAATTGCAAGATGAACTTCCTAGTAGACATTGCACTTAAAAATCTGAACCAAAGATCTTAATCTTACAAGTAAAAAAATAAAAATAACTTCTAAATCTAGTCATTCTTGTTTGCATCACTGCCACTCCTACAAAAAGTTGGAAAGTTATTTTTTAATTACAAAAATCTGTTCTGTCAATTGACTGTTTTTTTAAAGACCAGAGCAGTTTGTGCTAGAGCTTTTGATTGTTCCAAGTTAGGGAGGGAGGTAGACTAGAAATTTCATTCTTTCTTTTTTTTTTTTTTAGAAAAAATGTTCACCAATCAGGTTGCATGATACCTGTTGAAGACCAGATCTCTTTGTCAAAATTCAACTTTATTCATTTTAGACTAGATAAGTCAACAATGTTGAAACCCTACACCACTAGAAGCTCTGATAGCAATTTTTTATGGTTCTGGATTGTGTCAGCACCATTATTAGACATTGTGATACCAGTGTTATTAAGGTGAGGCGAAAGATATCTTATGGCCTTAGGTGAGAGGCAAGAGCAAGGTGAGGGCCTTTTTGAAGGGAAGCTCTATAGCCTATATACACAAACACACCCTTTTAATGTAAAAATATCATATTTTTAACTAGTTTAACAAGTAAAATTAAAAAGCTGCTGCCTGCTGAAATGACAAGAGAAGCAGAGAAGAGGGAAGGACAGAGGAGATAAGATAAAAAAAATTAAAAAGAAAAAAATAGTTTGAATCCTTGATTTCCTGTGCTAGGCAGTGAGAAAAAGAGAGCAGAGATAGGAAATCAGAAGAAGAGGAGAGAGAGAGAGGATGATAATACCTCTTGGCTTGTTTCCTTAGCTGGTGGCTTGAAATTGATAGGATTGGTTAGGTTTTGCTGCCTTTAAGAGAAAAAATACACACAGCACATTATTTCAGAGAGGTGGTGCCACACCTAGTCTCCCAAGGTGCTTGCTTATCCATTCCTGGGCACACCTCATCTAGGTGAGGTGGGAATGCCTCGTGTTGTCTCTCTCTCCTCACCCACCACCTTTTATTGCCTTTAAAAACGCTTTTGATATCAATTCCAGGAGCTTGTTTCTTTGTCTTTCCTCTGACTAGTTGTTTATGATTTCTTTAGAGAAAATGCAATACAACTTACATGCTGACAGCTTGATGTTAGAGTATCCATTTGATATTCCCCATCTCATGGAAAGTGATAAATCGGAACGTGTATTGTGGCCCCTTTAATATTTTTGTGCTTGTCACTGCCTCATATATCTCTACGCTACATGAACTTGAATGTTCCAAAATCACTGAATAGATTTCTTTGTAAATATTAGGGTGGCAATTTGGGTTGGTGGCAGTGTTCATGTAGACACAAATTCAACACGAACACGATTAAAGGTCGACATGAACACGACATGATTAATGGATTATGTCAAAAATCTAAACACTATTATGGTCCTTTTACTGCATGGGTTACATGACAATGCGATTATTTAAATCCTATTGGGTTATATGATATAACTTGATCCATCTAACTCAATTTGACACAAATAAAAGTGTTTAACACGATTTGATATGATTTGGCCTATTTAACACGTTTTGATACAACCCTATATCACTTATTCGACACAATTCAATATTTTTAATATTTATAAAATAATATTTTATGAAATTTATATATTAATTTTAGCATGCATACATTTAATAATATCTAAAAATACAAAATTTAATTATTTAATGTTAAACAAATAAGTGATATCTTAGCTAATTAATATATTAACAAAAAAGTATTTACAAAACAATATAACACTTAACCTGGTGTAGGAATCCATGAATGAAATAATTTTTTTGATAAGTGATAAGAAAATAGAAACCAACTAAAATAAAATAATAAATATCTCATTATCAGTTGGTAGGTCAAAACGGGTTGATGTGTCACGGGTCAACATGTGATGAATAATAAAGTGTTTCATAAACATGTCAAATTGGATTAGTGGATTAACCTTGACACTACACAATTATTAGCATGTCATAAATGGGTTGGCACAATTTTGACAGAAAATGCCTCCTAACCTTTTCTTTATTGTTGTATTCATATTATGTTCACGGGTTGTTTCTAAAATCCATCCCTAATATATTATGGATGAGGGTTATCACTGCTGCAAAGCTGAGACTTAATAATATAAATTTTGAAGAGACTATAAGTTACTACATTGCTTTGGAAGTTGTGCTATCTTATATATCAAATGCAAGTATTCAACTGCAGGTTTGAAGATATAGAATTGATTTATTCAGGATAAAGTATTTTTGTTGGTATGTAGGTATTAACTCTGTCTCATCCCACCCCCACCCCCAAACTCCTTCTTTCCCCAACTACTCCAATAGTCTGAGGTCAGGTGTGCTTGGTACATGCACCCATACCCTAATACTCGTGTGTACAATAGCAATAGGTGGGGCAAGAGTTATATTGTGCAGATCCACCCATTTGCTTATCTTGGCCTGAAGTACTCCGTATTTATTTACTTATTTTGCTTTGTGACTTCATATTGTGATTTATGCCACTTATCTATGACTTGTGTAGATAAAGAACTCTTGGAAAAGAAATTAGAATCAGAACATGATTTTCTGCCCCTATCCAAAAATTGAAGCTGCTTCCTCTCTAATTTAATCCGTCTTCTGGTGTGGCACAAAAAGGTTCTTTTCTCTTCATTTTCTGCATCATTCCTTTCTCCTTCTACCTATTTCTTTTTCTTGTCACTTCTTCTTTGTAGTCCTGCTTCACTCATCTATCTTTTTTGCGCTGTATGATCTGAATCATTTGTTTTCCCTCTTTATTTCCCTGGGGTTGGAGAAGGATTTCGTGTCCTAGTTTTGTTCGTATTAGACCCTCTGTCTCCTCACATTGTTGTTGAGGCCTGATTTTCTAACTACAACTCATTCACATAAATGTAAATTCTACTTCTGTTATGTCAGGAAATTAAATCTTTTGGAATGATATGTATTCGATTTAAACACATAAAATGAGAAATATCAGTGTTCAAAATTTGATTATATATACATACATGGAATGGCAGTCCTTTCTGCCAAATCCTTTTTTTATATATGATTATGAGTAACCAAATGGAATGCATAGGAAGACTTGCAACATTTTTAGTCCGAGAAAAAGAAAAGTAAATAAAAGAAAAGAAGAGCATCAAGGGATTGACATTTAATTTTTTTATTTTCTTTTTGCCTCTCTCTCTCTCTCTCTCTCTCTCTCTCTCACACACACACACACACACACACACACTGTCAACCCTTCTCTTTTTTCTTCTCTTTGAGTTGACAAGACAACATTATAAAGAAAGGGTGTTTTATAGTAGCAGCAGTTATGTACTGTTTTTGCGTGTAACAAAATGGTCCTGTGACTGATATATTGGCAGTCCAAATTTCTGTTATGAACTGGTTGATATGTTATATATCAATGGCTATTTCAGATATTCAGCATTCAGGAATAAGGTTTTCTAGAGAGTGAAGATAAATCCAGAACTATTACTAGTTAGCAATTTATTTCTAGAAGCTAGCAGTAGTTATGCCAGCTAGTAGCAGCAATATAATTCTTGGTTTTCATTGTTCATTACTAGTAGCTTCTTACTCAAAAGTTCTGAAGTTTGTTCGTCATGTATCAAAAGTTCGAAAATTTCTTACTTCATATGGCAAATGCCATTAGGTAATCTCAATATAGCTGGGACCCACTTTAGACATTGATAGTAATCAATCATAAATGCATGTAATACCCTGTGAATTACAGTGATATTCTAACCATGTAGTTCCAGATGTATTCCATTTTAAATTCATATGCTCCACTTTGTGGAATCTAGGAATAATGGTTTTTCTTAGGTTAATGTAATTTTGGTGTTCCTTTTCTCATGTCTATGCAGACAATCAGGTAAATGACACGGTGGCATGCCTTTTTTGTTATTTTCTTCTCCCTCTTTTGATGAGATTAAATTGTTTATGTCAGTTGATAATTTACTCTTTCGATTGTTCCTGTGATGTCTTATGGCTTATAATGTGGTAGGATTTATTGGTAATCTGAAATCAGTGAATGAACTTAGTTTGGTATGATGTAATTGAATGAAGTTTTAGTTTATCTTCTATTGAACTCTTATTTTACATTCAATTGATCCTACTGGATAAGCATTTATTGTTACATAGTGATAGTGGCTTCTTTAATTTAAACGAATTAATTGGTATCTATATGTATCTAGTTGACTTGGAAAAAGAAAACCCATCTATATTATAGGATCATCTGAATTCCTGACACTTCTTGAACAAGCCTGAACACTTTATGCACGCGTTGGATTTGTGACATTGAAAAAATTAGCGATCATGGGCACTTAACCATAACAAAGTATCGATGATTGGATTAGACAGTAGTGTATAGAATTCCCATAAGCTAAGCGAATATCATAGTTTGTGGATTGCATTAGTTATTTAGGAAATCTGGAAATCATTTAGTTTCTGCTCATATTTGAAGGAACGTTCTTTGTCAATGTGGCTATCTCTGTTTCAATGTAATCGCTCATGTCCTTGTCGTTTGTTTGCGCTAGAAGTATTGTTTTTTTGGTTTTTTGCCATTGCCCTAAAGACTTTTTTTTTTTTTTTTTTGTAGGAATTTGAGAAGATTTTTCCATGTGAACCTTTACCTGAGCTAAAATATCAACTTAGAAGAACGAGTTCAGCTTCCTTCTGATATTTTAGCATCTTATACGAGAGTTCCAGCATAGCTACTATTGTGAAACAAACAAAGCTCCGTTGGTCCAACTGCTGATGTAGTTCCCCCTTGGTTCCATGGCCATGTATATAAAAGACTAGCTTTAGCTTGACATTTTATACAGCATAAAATGTGCGACTTCATATGTTTATATATTACCTTGAAATTGAAATTAAAAATTAAGTAATATTTGGCTCTATGTTAGTAATTTCATCTCCTTCGATTTTGACACAATCAACCTTAGTTTGATTTTAGAAATTAATGATGCAATCAACCTGAATTTGATTAAAAAATTAAATTAAATTTCATTCTAAACCGTTTAGCATCTTTATTTATATGAACACGATTGGAGTTTCAGAGGACAAGGAAAATTTTGTGATTTATACAGATGATTCAAAGAACAGAATATAACATCATTTTAAAGTTGAGTACGTTTTGTGATTCATCAATTCCATTCTCATTGCGGTGTGCTTACTGTGTAAATGGCCATTCCTTGAGACCAAACTTATTTGCCTGATCAACTTTTCAAGTTAGTAGCTCACCAGCCAGAAGAATAATAGCAGTAACAACTTTGTTCATTGGTCTCATGGCATTCAAAATATAAGTTTTCATGAAGAGTATTGCCTTTTCTGTTTGAGGGGGCCAATTTTTAGAAAAAATTTCCAATGATTACCGCCAAGCAACATGAAATAGCTCACCTGTCTTTTCAGAAAATGTTCTTTTAGATACAAGTTATTTTCCTCTTAGTCCAAAGACTGAACAAGTCAGTTTCAAGAATACAACGAAAGAGAGTAGCAGAATCAATTAATTAGGAAAAGATCTACCAGGGCACTTTTATCTTTCCCTGCTCAAGACCTTATTAGAGAATATTTAAAGGTCGTGCAAAATGCTTGAAACTTTTCAGGTTAAAAACTACAACAAAGTCAAACATGAGTATGAGAAAGTCATGAGCATCCTATAAATAGAGATACACATTCACAAAGCCCATAATTTAAAAGTTATTACCTATTCTTTACCCTCAAGGTTGAAAACGGAGGTTGCTACCGTTTGACAGGCTTATATAGGACAACAGTTACAAATTTGGACTCGAATCTATGAGTCAGTCCCAAAGCAACTAGAGACTGAGATGCCCATCCTTTCTCTATAAAAAGGTGGTTAAGCACAACATGTTGGGGCTTTGATGAAGAAGCTTCATTTGAATTCTCCATATCAAGGACAGTAAGATGTAGTTGTTGTGGAACAACTAATGGCTCTTTGGCAAAATCTTCCTCAGTCGGAAATGACTGACCATAAGTGGAGTCTGGAGATGGTGGAACCTCGAATTCAGCAACACTATCTAGGCTTTCCGGCACATAATTCTGCAAGTAGAAAAGAAACAATTTCAGCAAACAAAAAAATTGATATTTCATCTATATTCTTTCCAATGGCATTAAAAAACAACGTTCCATGGTACAGAACATCTAAAGCTTGTTTCATAAATTTCACCTTGGCCCCTTACTTGACAATTGCTCATTAATTGAAAAACTAATTGGAAAACAGATGGAGGCTTCTTTACACCACACCACCACTAGCACTAGTGCATTACTAACCCATTGCCAGAGACACTCCCATGCACCAGTCTACGCCTAACACCAAAACGACCACTAGAACTAGAACAGTCCCATTATGGTTGTAACTTAATTAACAAGCCAAACCAATGACTTCCAGTTAATTAGTTCAGTTTTCACCATTAAAAGATCAAATAACTGAAATACCAAATTACATTTTATAATTTTATTTTAAATATATTTTATATGTTTTCACATACATTTTCATCCAAAGTTTTAGAAGATAACCATTGTTGCATTCACAACCATAAATTTGCTTGATAACATTTGACCAACATAAACCTAACAATTTAGGTCAAGTGAATAGATACATAACTGCAGACTTTTTGCTAGTAAACAATCTCTAGGTGATAAAACTGAAATGAAGAATTATGTTCTTTCCATCAAATCATTCAAAAGATCTAAATTTATCAAACTAGTCACACATACTGTTGTCTCCATGGCTTGATTTTATTCTTTTCCTAGGATAGATTCTCCAAGCTTTTCTTGCTCATTCGCAGCAGCTTATTTCTTTAGAATAGATTCCTCAATCTTTCCAACTCAATCTTACCATTTTGGAATTCTGCATACAAAGGCTTAACCATCAAAATTTTGAATTCTCCAAGTTCCTTTTCTGGTTTTTCATGATTAAATTCTTGTCTTGGATCCTTTTGAGTTCTACATCTTCAGGAACTCTTTGATATTTTATCCTGATTTGTTTTAATATACCAAAGTTTCAATGTTTGTATCACCTTTTTATTGAGGCTTTTCTTGAAATATAATATTCATCATAAGCCAAATAGTTAGACCTTAATGGTGCCTGAATAAAAGCTTTTTCCAATATGCTTGTTGAGATATACAATCATTCTTGCATGCTTCAAGTTTTCTCTCCCTAACTCATAGTTCAAACATAAGTTCACAAGTTTATTCTTCCTTCACTCTACCTCACTTGTAAAAAGCTTTCAGATGTAAACTAAAATTCCTGGGGGAGACAAGCTTTCTACATAAACTACAACTCTCGCACTTGTGGTCCCCTTTTTTGATGACTAACAAATACAAGTTTCTTTTCCAATTATTACCTTTTCTCCTTTTATTAGTTGCTTCTATCAATTATTTCCCCATCTAATAACATTAACAAAGAAATTCAAGTCTTTCTCTCTCTTCTTCTATTTCATCTAATGTTATTGAGGCAAGAGACCAAATGATATCTATGGCCATCGGTGAGAGGCAAGGTGAGGGTCTTTTTGAAGTGAAGTGCCATAACCTATGTATATATAAACTCAACTGTGTAGATATAGATATTGTATTATTCTCTTCCTAATTATTTAGCTAAATTATAGGCATACTTCTATATAAATATTTAATCCTTCTAACTATTAGAGGAAAAAAGAAAAAGAAAAGGAGAAAGGAGAGGAAATAATTGAAAAAATTTAGTTCTCCAGCCAACTGATCCAAATGATGCTATGGATTAAGGTTTAGTTTTTAGAAAGCCCAAAAAAGGGCCTACCCATTAATTTGAAGAGACGGAGACTCACCATTCCTCGTGCTTCACACCAAGTGAGAAAATGCTCTTGCCTATTCCAAGTTGCATATTCCTTCAATAACACTTAGTTCATCCTAATATCTTTTGTGTTCTCCACCTCTATTTTGCTCTACATCAACTTGAATTTCACTAACAAAACATAATTGAATGTTTTTGGAAATTTGCACCTCAGTTTACTTGGGTGCATACTTTCTTTTTGTCCTAAAACTTAGGTAGTGCCTGACGCCTATTTTCTTCTTCTCCTATTTCTAATTCCATAAATGACCTGGTTAGCAAAACCTCACTGGGCTACTTATCCAAAGTCACCAATTGCCTATCTCTCCATTCCCAACATTGAAATGCTTGAAATTCACCTGGAAAGCTGCTAAGTGCTGTTGATGGTCCCATGCAATCTCAAATTCTCACTACATTAATTTCTCATAACAAAATTGATTTTTGTGAGATAATGGTTGATATCAATCCAATGATATTGGTAGAATTTACATTTTCTTAATAGAAAAGGAAAGAAGAAAAAAAGTATATGTATTTTATTTGCATAAAAAAGAGAAAAAGGAAACAGAAAGACATAGAAGCAATTATTTAGCTACTGCAATCTAATGGAAAATGATGATTTCCTGCAACTCCGACAGCAAGATGCTGAATTATCTAAGCAGCTAAAGAAAATTGACCAAAAACTTGCACACTGTTGATCAGCAGTCATGGTTTTACATCGCGGTCGCAGCCAAATTCTTAGCTGCCATTGTGGGTAATAGAAATATATTTGTAACGGCCATAACATAACAATAATGACCTAATACTATGCAAATTTTTCAAAAAAAAATTTGTGAAGTTCATAAAAATGAATAGATATTGCTATGTATAAGAAGACTAATATACATTAACTATATAATAGGTATAAACCCATCAAACAAAGACTATAAATATAACATTCATAACCAACACCTTAAAAAATACCAATAATATCATTCATATGTTTTAGAAGAAAGTTAGAAGAAAGAAGTCAAGAACTATGAAATAGAGGCAGCTCTTATGATGAATCTTAGCTTCAAGGGAGAAATATGCAAGAAAAATGAGTTATTTTTAGTGAAAATAGAGAGGTTTTGAAGGAAAAAAAAAAACAGCATCTGCACATTTTGCTCGTTGGAAATGCATAATGGGGTCATTTTGTTCTATTTGGCTATGGATACAGGAGAGAACAATTATTGGTAATGGTCGTTACCATTAATGGTAAATAACAGCTGTTACCATTATGTAACGGTCGTTACAACTGCATTTTTTTTTGTGGGGGGGAGGTATTTAAATAGCAGGGTAACGGGAAACGGCCCTCAATTTCCCGTTAGATAATGGCCGTTACGTAATGTAACGGCCATTATTTGAATCTATGTCAGCAATATTGAAAATCTAGTTGTTCATGTCGATAATTTTAATAATCAACTTGATTCTGAAATTGGCGTTAGGTGATCTTGGAAATTGCCAATGATATTAGTACATCTAAGTTGGGTAACAAAATAAAAAGTGTTGCTAGAGATGGTGCTTCTTACATTTGTAACAAGAGTTGGCCCATGTTGCACCTCTAGCAACCAAAGTTTCCATGTTAAGAACCAATTCAGTACTACCAGATACTTAATGAACAAGATAGTCAAAATCCTAAAGCAAAAAAGTCCCAATTCAGTACTACCAGATACTTAATGAACAAGATAGTCAAAATCCTAAAGCAAAAAAGTCATCCACTGTCACAGGTGCAATCACAGGGCTATAGATACTTACATTAACGTCAAGAAGATTACAAATACAGCCCATCTCATCAGCTACAAAAGGAAGATCAGGAATATATCTCCACTCCCCATCCACGATGAACTTATAATGGTATATTCCTGATGGGAGGACCAGCAGAATAGAATGATCCTTACCAGATCTTTGCAATAGCTTCCTGAAACCAGATCAGAATCTGTTCACATATATTTTCCTTTTCTGATATACATAATTATTAATACATTTTTAATATGCATTAGCCTCTCCAATATTCAAGGATAAATAAGGGGTCGCTTACCTTGACATCCAGTTGTCCCAAGACCCTTCCAGAAATACTTCATTACCACCATAGTTCCAGGAGATAATGGTTGGTATCGGTATTCCTTGTTCAGGAGGATGATCAGCAAATCCAGGAGATTCATTTCGCCACATCTGATTTAAGAAAGGAGGCCCATCAGACCTCGGCAATGGAGCTACAGGAGCCTGAAAATTTACAAAACAGAAAAGCCGATCATCCAAAGGAATACATCTATTAGAGATCAAGCTTCTCAAATTTGAAGTGATTTAGAAATCATTGCATAATAAGTTCTCAATATTTAGTCAAATTTGCTCTTTGCTTTTTGCATTATATCATTTATCAGTTACTTGGCATTCTATACACGACACAAAACCAACACAAACGAAAAGAAAACCTGAGGAGCGAACAGAAGAGGAGAAACGGAGCGAGCAGGGCTGCGAGGAGGCGTCGTATTACTGTAAATATTATTAGCGTTGTTGTTCACATTAGCCACGGAATCAGAAGAAACAACCGGAGCTGCTCGGTGAGAATAGGCGGCTGGGATTGTTGATTCACCGTTCGATCCGTTTTCATCAGCCCTGTTTCCTCCTTCTCTCCCGTTTACATTTCCCATCTATCCTCCTCTTCCCCAATCAAAATCTCCTTTGTCTATATTCTAAACATACAGTTCGCCGGCGCCGCAGCAGCCGTCACGACGTAAATAAGCCTCTACGGTCCGTGAGTGTGTGTTGTATTAGGGATCTACCAACTTGTCAGTTAGGTGAAAACGCGGTTGTCCGGAATGGCGCAAGGAACGATGACATTCGGATATATACGCTGCTGATGAGTAACATTGGGCCGTTTTATTTTATTTTATTTTAATTATAATTAATAATTAATAATTAATATTAATTTTCCTGTTGGCGTAAATGATAATAACAAAGAGGGTTCTGTGTTGACGTAAAAAGAAAATAAAATTATAAGGAAAATGTGAGAGTAAGAGATTGTTCTGATCCAAAGGAAATCCAATTAACTTTTTTATTTGCAACAAACATGAAAATGGATAACGACATAGGATATACTAACGTAAGGACCGACTCATTTTGCTGTCATGAGCCTTCCTTGCTTATAAGGTCAACTTAAACCTATTTGGATTTATTTATTTATTTATTTTAATTGTTATCTGTCATCTATTTTATATATATTATTAAAATGCCCCAAATTCTAAAGTAAATTTATTTATATATTTAATGATAATTGGGGGGGTATTATAATTAAAATAAAAAAGGAGTTTCTAAAAAGCTAGAAAAGTAGAATTTCATGTTCACATGTACCAGTTTTTCAAAATTTAACTAATAGTGAGAAATTATTTCATATTTAAATTATTTTACATTTAATCCCTAAAAGAAAAGTAAAAATATAATTACAAAATTTTATCGATAAATGATTGGTAATTTAAATATCGATACTGTAAATAGTTAATAAATTGTCGGTAATATTTTTTACTAACTAATTTTTCTATGATTTCGTTGGTAATGAATAAAAATCTTGAAAAATTTTAAAATCTTAAAGAAAAAACAAATTTATTAGGTAGATTTCAAAAAAATCTATGGTTACCTTTTTCATATAATTGTTATTATATTGTTGACATAGACATCAATATTTATTTATAATGAAGACATATTTTCTTAAATTTTAGTTGTATATTTAAAAATTCAAATGAAAATTGAAATATTTAAATTTTATAATAATAAATCATTTCATTTTTCTTGTAGTAGAATTGAGAACACAAACAAACATGCATAGACTTAGAGGACTCATATATTTTCCAAATTTAGATCATATAGATGCATATCATTTTGTTAAATATATTTTCTAATGGAACAAAAACTTTATATTTTTATAGATCTAGGTGCATGTCACAGATAGAGATTAATTGTTTTCCAAATAAATGTTAAAGCATACAAGTAAGAATAAATTGAAATTCATATAAATAGGTTCATGGATCTATTATGTAACATCCCAAATTATATAATAAATTGTTACATAAATGGAATAGCGAATAATTAATATGTATTTTTATTTGTTATGTGTAAATTAATAAAATTATAATTAAAAATCTAATTGAAAATTTTAATGTAAATTTGGAAGTGGAAAGACGAGCAAAAGGAAAAGAAGGCTCAGTCATAAACCTTATATGATCATGTATTTTGGTCAAACAATGGAAGAGACAAAGTATAACTGAGAATGCCAACATAGGTCATGGATAGCTCGACCACAAATTGGAGGAGACAAGTTGTGACCAAGACATCCAATGACTTAACATGGCTCATCTTGAATTATGCGAGAAGGAGAGCAATGTCATAGTTTCGGTTATGGTGAGAGATGGTGAGATGGAGAAGCTTTGATCAAGAAAGGACTAAGACACCATGATATGGCCAAGAAGGAATGAGGAGAGATAGGAAAGGGACACTTATGGAAGGCTCACTTTAGGGTGAATTAGGAGAATACATTTCGGGTGGGACAAAAGAAAAGATAGTTAAATGAGTTTTAGGGAAATTTAAAAAAGAACATTAAATATAAATAATATATTAAGAGATGCATACTCATCTTGGCCCTCCATCTGTCATAGAAGGGAAGATTAGTGGCAACACTATTTAACTTAAATATTTCACCTGTCCTTAATGAGTGATTAAGTGGCAAGAATAAGGGATAAAAGGGCTTAAACTTCCATTACTTTTTGTTTTAGCTAGAGAAAGATTATTAGAGTTTTTGTGTATTATCTCTCAACTTTTGAAAACTTAAAGTACAACTTAACCTTAAATAAAGTTGTTAGAAGATTAAACTCAAATTTAAAGGAAGTTAGGAAGGGTTGAAAGGAAGTCGTTAAAGGAAAGGAGTCATGGTTGAAAGGCTTCTTCAAGAGATTGTCGTGATACAAGAGGAAAAAAGGGAAGGGGAAAAGAAAGAAAAGGAAATGAAAAGGAAAAGCTTCTGAAACAAGTTAGGTGCTATTATTGTTAGGTAGCATTAGGGTTTAGTGATTTATGTTAAGATAAAGCTTATATTTGATGTTTAAGTTTGATTGTTTCTTGAAAACTATACTTAATGACTTTGAATTTATATATAATAAATTAATGAAATTGAGTTTTGTTAAATGAAAATGGGTTTAATGAGTGTTCGGGATGTAAAAGTATTGAAAAGATAACTTATGGTTTAAAGGATATTTTATATGCATTGAATATGGAATTTTGTTAGACTTTGGTCATAAGCTTGAGTTCTATCTTAGAATGTTAAGGGTTCATAATGAATGAGTGCCTAAGTTTCTGTGAATTAAGTAAATTTTGCTTGAAATTGGTTTTAAATATGAGACTATTTGCATGAGTCTTAATGAATATGAGATAGACTAAACCATTAGGAAATAATTAAAGAATAGTTACTGCGACTTTAAAAATAAGAGTTGAATAATGTTGTTCTAGTTTTGAAATTTGACATGATAAGTAAAGAATATATGTATGGGAATTTATGAAACGAATATGGACTATATGTGAAAGTAGTGGAAGATGATAAATAAGAAATAACAATTTATAATTAAGATATAGCCTTAGTAATTTTGATGTGGGATATAAGGTTAACATAAAGTTATGAGGCTATAATTAGGTACCTTACGTGGACAGACCCGATGTGCCCTCCACTTAAAGCTGGCAATTCGTGTTGGTGGGTTATAAACGTGTCGTGTCAATATATACCTATAACATTAAAATGGCTAACCCGATCCCGACCCATTTAATTAATCGTGTCAAGATGCTCAATCCTAATTTGGACATATTTATTAAACAGGTTAAACGGGTTGACCCGTGTAACCCGTTTAAATAATTAAATTAATATTATATCATGTAACACGACACTACACGTTTAATTAATTTAAATAAATAGTTATTTTAGTTTCATAATACAATTTATTTAACATATTAAAATAAATTAAAATTAAATAATATTATTTAACTATAATATTAATATCTATATAACTATTATTTAAATCTAAATATTTATAAATCAACTAAATTTACATATATTTATATGAAATAAAGTGGATGAAATAATTTTATACTTTACAAATAAATGTTTAAAATTAAAATATTTCTATTTTAAATAAAATTTAATTATCTAATAAATTTAATTTAAATAAATATATCATAACATCAATAACAAATTTAAATAAATTAATATAAAATATATTAATTATTAAATTATTTAAATAAACGGGTCATTGCATGTTTAATCGGGTTAAGCAGGTCAACCCGTTTAGACCTGTATTTTTATCGTGTCATGAACGGATTGATCCATTTATGACCCAAACCCATTTAATGTAAACTCAAACCCGCTTAACTACGTGTCGTGTCGTGTCGTGTCGTGTCGTGTCAAAAATTGCCAGCTCTACCTCCACTATATGATCGACTACCGGATTGGCACAGGGTGCCTATATGTATATGCTCTGCGTTGGCCTATTTATATATTATTTTATTTAGTGATCGTTTCTACTGAGATATACACAAGCCTAAATGTTAAAAGAAAATATGTTTGAATGACATGACTGATATGATGTATAAAAATGATATGATTATTGACGTGGTATGATTTGATATGTGAAAATAGAAGAGATACAATTCAAAAAGTTATACGATAGAGTTATAAAGGAAATAAATAAGGTACTTGACATTATTAGATATGTTATTTGTATATTGTAGTGTGTAATATGGCTTAGGCTATATGACTTGTAAGAGATAGTTATTTAAATAAATTGTAATAAGACATAAAATTTAGTAATTGTTATTAAATGATAGTTTGATTATATTAATGGAGAAATTGTTATGTTATGTTTAGATATATGTAAGTTTTTATTTGTTATATGCACTCATTGAGCGTAAGTTGAGTGTGTTAGTTTTTAGTTACCACACGTAGGTCCTGAGCAGCTGGGATAAGATATGCGATGTGAAGATCTGCAGAGGAGTGACAATCATCATAGTTAGCATGTTTTTCATTTTCAGACATGTTATTATTTTGGCATGTACATAGTTCAATAAATAGATAGAATTGTAAATGTTATTAGTTAATTAGAATAGGTGAAATATAATGTAAGTATAATACACTCTTAATATAAACATGGAAATCTTGAATTTATCTTTGATTATTTTAATATATGATGATAGTTTAATATGATTTATTTAATCACATGCATAATTAGCTAGGCATAGAGTGACACACTATATCCAAACTCTCTATAGTTCGGGTAGGGGGTGTTACATATTATACCTTAGTATAAACATCCTAGAAAATATAGAAGGTTTGTATTGTGATCTAAAGTATGATTAGAGTTAAAGCTAAGCATGAATAAGTAGCACCAAAGGAGGTGTTATCTTGTGTCGATGTGTTAGCTTAAAGATGAGGTGTATAACACCTAACTTTTTAGTCCATTTATGGATAGAGCCATAAAAAATAAGTCTAAAAGGGAAAGTAAATTTTCGAAATAAGTTACACAAAACTATTAACGTAACAACCTGAATTTACTGCTACCGACGTTAGGATGTCGTTGACAAAAAGGTTGTCGAAACCCCAAAAAGCATGACTCTACCTGTTCATGAGATTATCCTGTTTAACATAATAATTTAGATATTAAATAATTATATCATTCTAGGCATTTATAAATATCATATGGGACAACTAAGTCCATGTCATCACATGTCATCTTATACCTGCTTCAATATGTCATTAACGTTACACTATACATGCCAAAACATTAATATCAACATTAAAATCGTTCTATTACATTAATGGGATCTAAATGAAGTGTCATTCAGTTGCATTGTACATTATTTACATTGACATATTCCTAGAGGCAATAAACATAACTCTTCATAGGAACAAATACAAGACTACCTTGACTTCTCTTGCATTACTTGCAACCTTGTAAAATCTGGGAAATGGGAAAAGGGATAAGTTACTTTTACATAGCTCAGTAAGTAGTTATAGAAAACAGTTTATAAAATATACATTTCATGCTAGTGTATGCAACATCATCAAATAATTCAATCAAAGCGATCTTTGTCACCAAAGGCTTCCTTGTCCATAGATGCCTAGCTGGCTTGCCAACTACTCGAGTCTTACTCTTAAACATATATCTGTAAATAATCGGATAGCTAGCCAGTTTCTTAGGACTTTCACTGTTTTCTTAAGTCTTTCATTGTATCATAAGATATAACGCTAAGGGCTCCTATTGACCACATTTGTCTTACCATATATCTCCATCATGACATGTCATAAAACCATTATCATATCAGTCATATCCATATGGAAGCCAGTAGGTCATCCAAATCTCACCAACACATATCATGTTATTATGCAATGCATAATATGTCGTACTCTCTACCCGGACCCATGAAGACTCGAGCAGTAGAGTGCACTATTAGATTGCTTATTGCTATTGTCTACCTTTGCATACTTATTCTTATGTGTAATTTTTTCCTTATGAATATTTTACTTTTTATAACCTCAACTTTATTAAACTAAAAAAAAATGGCATAGTTTTCCCTATATAAGGACCCTCAAACTTGTATGTCTAAACATGTTCCAAAATCATATAGCTCCATTATCACACAAGCAACTCACTATATAAAAGACATTTATAGAAATCTAATTCACAAAATCAACTACATATTACTTAACTATTTACAATTCTATGTACATGCAAAAATTAGTAAAATACATATAGTGTCAAAGCTCTAGATAGACTAGTTGATATGTTCTTTAACTGCTATTGCTGTTGTAGATTAATGGATGAATATCTTACTGCTCTACTGTTTTTTACTTGTTCATGAAAATCAATCAATGCACCAAGTTACATGCTTAGTTGGTAAACAAAAAAAGCACAACAATATAATGAAGCATAACAATCAGCATATTATATCATTTAATGAACTTCATACCAATCATCTTTACATGCTATGCTGCAAAATTTTACATGTAGTCATATAAAAGGCAAACATGTTTTTCATGCTGCAATTACCAATGCATGTGCAACAATAACTACATGTGAATATTTATTTTAACTGTAGGTGAACCATTCTTGTATGTTTGATTTTTTTATTTGTGTGTAATAATGAGATGTATGTTCATGATATACTTTTTATGGCCCGTGTAACTTATGATAGGCTCGAATGCTAGATACGGGAAAAGTAAGCAACTAAGTACAAGTGTTATCAATAACAAGTACAAGGCGCCTAAATTGTTTGTTTGTGTATAGTAAGGCTCTAAATTAGCCAAACCGATGAGGTACCCATAGTAGCCCCAAAATCAACTGTATAGTGCAGAGTAGCTAAGAACTATAGCATATCATATGCTTAGGCTAACTCTGATATCCACTAAAGTACAATAGGACCAATGTTATCATTTATCGTCTTTTATGTGTCATTATGCGTCACCGAAGAACATGCATTTCCATTATGTCTGAATTATGCCAAATGACCATTCTATGTATTCGTATATACAACATGCATAATTCAATGTAATTTTATGTTATTCCAAACTCAAATGCAAAATTTATTACAATTTGTACTTTTTATGCCCAAACTTACTAGCATAACTTTTCGACGATAACCATATTGGCCTTAGCCATTCTATATTAATTATAGGTCATTTGTGAAAGTGTTTCAAGTATAAAACATTTTAGAACAACAATCATATGATCATAATCAAAATGGGGCAGCAACAAGACAATAACTTAGCACTTTTGCAACAATTTGCACGAAGTCGAGTTTTTACCCGATTAGGTCAACATTACAATATCATTTATCATGCCAATGATTTTTCCCTAAAGCCTACCATAAATATGCACACAAGGAAGCAAAATTTACCACAATTTAAGCATCTTTTCATATACATAAAGTTGAACACACAACATAAAAATTATGCACACACATATTGGCATCATTCATACACCTTAATGTCACAATTGCACTAATCTAGGTTTGGTTCTATTTTTGTCTAGCCATAGTTACTCTAATTTAGCACTATTATTTTACACATTTATAGTCTTCAAATATCACATTTTTAATGGCATTCATGGTCAAAATAAATTACCAAAACAAAACAACCATATATACATACTCATTCATGCATACACACTTGGACATCACCTACACTTGGTACTTAAACTCAAAATCTATTCACTCTATCACCTCCTTTCAATTATACAGAATATTTAGGACATATTTCAGTCTATTTTGGTATAAGAAACCACTTCAAATTTCCCTCCTAAGTCATATTAAATTCGGCCACAACCAAAACACAAACCAATATTTTTTTCTTTCAAAATCCTGCATGTATACAACTTTGGTTCAACTTGAATCAAACTTTTTCTCATCAAATTTAATGTCCTAGACACATATTCATAAAACCTAAGGTGTAATGAAACCTCCCAAATCAATTAGAATAGAATCTAATTCAACCATAATATCAAGCAAAGGAACCATGTGTTGTGACCTATGCTCAAACAATACCCTATCTTGGTTCCACTATCAATACTCAATTCAAATCAATACCAAACCTGATTTTCTTGCTTTCTCCTTCTTGTATACTCTTCCTTGTAATGTTAGGAAGGATTTTTGGGCACTGGGACAATTGAAAACTAGGTGGGAAATTGGGTTTGCAAACTTTACACGAAAGTTGTCTATGGTGGATGGTAAGGTGCACCTACGGTTTTGAAGAGAGATGAAGAAGCAGCTGCCCACTTCTATTGGATCACCTCTTCTATAGACTCTTTCTTATGTATATTAAGGTAGATATAGGGATGGAATGGCTTTGGGCAGTAGCGCCTTGGATGGCTAGGATTAGTTTTGCCTTTTAAACTTTTGGTAATTCTACAGTGACCTACTTAACTCTTCCTATTTCTACATTGCACCACCATTTAATATTTTTGTAAACTAACCTACTATGCTTTATTTATGTATTATTTAAGTCATTTTCATGTGTATTTCAATTCCTTTTGGAAAATTATACTTCAACTCCCATATATGGAAGCATATTTGCCACTTAGTCCATTTTGCCCTTTTTAAGTTTTACCGGGTAACTTAAATTTGCAAAATTTGACAACTTTGTGTAGCTTTATTTTAAAAGTTTACTTCCACTCATTAAACATATTTTAAAGTGATCTTTTCATTTATCAATTAAACTTTTAAGTCATAAGCACCTATTGTTAAGCTAGTACGTCAGTGTAAGCTATTATCTCCTCTAGTGCTACTTATCCGTTCTTAGTTTTAATCCTAGACATGATTGTGATCGTATTAATAACTTTCTATTATTACTAAAGTGTCTCTAACATAATATATTGTGTCTCTAACATAATATATTATAACTCTAACTATGTATAACATAATAGTGTGACATAATATCTCGTGAGATTAGTACAAACACTCTATATATTGTGATATATGAATATGCTATAAACATTTACTTTTCTATATCTTAAATCACATTTATTTAATATCTACTCACATGTAATATTGCATATTGACAAAAACTGGTCTGTCACTATCATCCCTAATCCCCGGTGTCCAATCTTACATATGGAAGACTTAGGGTTAGAGACTGACATTTGAACCACTATACGCTCTAAAAACATTCCCCATAAATCTCCAAATAACATCACATAAATGTAAAAGCATTGCATAATTGAATTTAAGTTCTTGATAGGGAACCTTTTGGTAAAAAGGTTTAGTGGCCGACTATCTTTTCTTGTCGAGTGCTGGCCAACATTCAACTAATTGCTGAAGAAGGCATCCTGCCCTGGTCTAGCTGCATTATGTGTGGGTGCAACATTCTCTGGTTCAGCAGCTTCAGGAGGGACATGACTCTCTGCTTCCCCCTCTATTGCTCACTGAGATCTTGAGTCCACCTTACCTATAATACAAAAATTCAAATACAAATCCATATCAGAATTACATCATAGCTTTGACACATTTTGGCATGTACACAGACTCTAACACTAACTTATGTTATAGGATCGACTAAACCGTGCTCTGATACCAAGAACTGTAGCACCCCCTACCCGGATCTATGAAGACTTAAGTAGGATGCACCACTTAATTACCTTTATATATTCTCTACTTATTATATATATACTTATCTTGTATGTAAATTTTTCTAAAATACATATTCCATTTCTATAACCTGTTAACTCAATTAGATTAAAAATTTAGGCAGAGTTTCCCCTATATATAAGGGCCCTCAAATTTATACTTTTAGACTTGTTCTAAAATTTTGCAATCTCAACACAAACAACCCATGACATAAAATATGTTTATATCAATCTAATTCACAGGACCCAAATATGTATTATATGATTACTTAATACTCTATGTACATGCCAAAACTAATAAAATACATAGTATCAAAGTTTTGGATGAACCAGCTGATGTGTTTCTTTGGCTGCTACTACTGCTGTGGATTAGTGGATGAATCTCTTACTGTCCTACTGTCTTTTATCTACGCATGGAAACCAACCAATGCACTGAGCTACATGCTCAGTGAGTATATAAAAGAAAAACAACAATATGATATAACATAAAAATAAGCTTAATATACCATTTAACGAACCGTATCCCAATCATCTTTATATGTTATGTCTCAAAATTCAATATGTGATCATATAACAATTAAGCATGTTTTACATCTTTCAATTTCAAATGCATGTGTCACAATTATATGCAAGACTTTATTTTCTTTTTAGGTCCATGTAATTTATGAAAAGCTCGAATGCTAGATACGGGGAATATAGGAAACCAAGTACAAGTGCTAACAAAAACAAGTACTAGGCACCGAAACTGTCTGTCTGTATGTGGTGAGCCTCTAAATTAGCCAAACTATTGAGTTACCCATAGTAGCTTCAAAATCAACTGTATGGTGCAATATTGCTAAGAACTATGGCATGTCATACCCTTATGCTAACTCCGATACCCACTAAAGTACAATAAGTCAATGTTACTATTTAAAATCTTTTACGTGTCGTTATGTGTCACCGAGAAATAAATATTTACATTATGTATAAATTATACCAAATGACCATTCCATGTATTCGTATATGCAATATGCACAATTCAATACACTTTTATGTCATTCTAGACTCAAATACAAAATCTATCACTGTTTGCACTTTTTGTGCCCAAGTTTGCTAGCACAACTTTTTGACAATCACCATATTGGTTGTAGCCATTCTATGTCAATTATAGGTCGTTTATGCAAGTATTTCAAGCATAAAACCTTTAAGAGCAATAAATAAATGGTCATGATTAAAATGCAGTAATATAACATGATCTTAGTATATATGCAACATTTCGCAAAATGTTGAGTTTTTAATCGATTAGGTCAACATTTTGATACCTTTTTTTAATACTGAATAATTTTTTCTTACTCTTTAATTTACCTAACCTACTCCTTAATATCTTCCTGCATTAACTAATTAATTCATTATTTTTGGACATAATTTATTCCTTCAAAATAGGAACACAATCTAAATATTTTTTATAATAAACCATAAAACTCTATATTTTCAACCTCAATCACAAAGTTCAAACTTAAATTTTAGGTCACTAAAATATATCGTAGATCAAATTTAATTAACCAAATAAAAATACCAACTTACTAGAAATTTTCCTTCCTTTTTCTTTTTTCTCTTCTTTTTCTCTTTTCTTTTTCTTCTTTCTTCTTCTCCTTTCTCTTTCTTCTTCTTCTTTCCCTTTCTTCTTCTTTCTTTCTCTCCTTTTTTTTTCTCTCTCCTGTGTTCTGTCCCTCTCTTCTGTTCATTCTCCCTTTTGTCCCTCTCTTCTGTTCATTCTCCCCTTTTATATATATACATATACATTAAGTGGCAGGCGGTGCCTCTGGGCACCGCTTGCCCCCTTTTTTATTATATATATATATATTTTATTCTTTTTTTTATTTTATTTTCAAATTCTTTATTTATATTTTTTATTCTTCTTTTTATTTTCTTTTTTTTTACACCTACTTTTATGGGCCTTAATAGGTGTACGTGACACCTAGTTTAACATAAACCATTTAAATTGATGCAAAAATTCAAAACATGTAAGACTCCAAACCTTAATTCCAAAAGTGCTTTCCTATTGCTTTAATCCATTTCTTTTCCTTTTTTTCTTTAGCGTAGTAGCAAATATTTGGTTATGTTCTAAGAAAATAATACAAAAACACATCAAAAATAATTCAAACAAAATAATAGAACCATGAAAGTATGGATGAACATGGTATCCTAGCTTAATCTTCTATCATTTCCATTAAACAACAAAACTCACCTTTGAACCCTTAACTTCTCTTCCTTTTTTCTTCTTCTATTTTCAATTTTTAATCTTCATAAGACCTTAGAATAAATTTTACTACAAATTTACTATGATTTTGATGATTTTTGGATAGAGAAATGAAGGAAGCATGAAAGAGCTTTCATGGTGGATGGATGGTGGTAATTTCAGCCAAGGAAGGAGATGGCAGAAAATGACCTCCTTCATTTCCATTTTATACCACTTCAACTATCTCTTAAGGCATATGGGAGTTAGGATGAAGAGATGTAGCTTGGTTTGGATCAAGTTTCACTTTTTAACTTTCTAAAATTATACTTTAACCTATTTTGAAATCTAAAATTGTAAATTGCATCTTTCTTCTTTCTTTTTTCTTTTGGTAAATTGACCTACTAAATTTTAATCCCTATCATTTCGATTCCTTTTTATGTGTATTCAATTCATTTTAATAAATTCCAATTTTGCCCTATGTAAAGAAGCATACTTGCCACTTTGACAATTTGCCCTTTCTAGATTTATCAGGTAATCATATTTTGTAACTTTTGACAACTTTATATATATTATTTTAAAAATATAAATGATACTATTAAACTATATTATTAGTGATAAATCTAAGGTAAAATTCATAGAAAAGAGTTAAGAAACTCAACTTAAATTAACACCTTAAGCTAGCACCTCCTAGTGCAACACAACCTAACTTTGTGTTTAGATCTTAAACATAACTAGTATTCTATGGTATTTTGGAATGTCACATTTTGAGAGAGAATTTCTATGAAACCTTCCTTCACCATCGGCCTCCACTATTTATAGTGGAGTTTGCAAAATAGGATTCAGCGGCTCAACTTGGCTTTTCAGGTTTGCCCCAGTCGAAATCCCTTTTAGTCTTTCATTTCTTTCAACTTTGCATTTTAATCCTTAAAATCTTCATTTCTTTCATTTTTAGTTCCTAAACTCTTTTAAGTTGACATTTTAAATCCTAATAACTATTTCGACCCGATTTCTGAATGTTCCATGAATAGTTCGATTGATAACTCAGAAATCCAACGTCGAAAAAGTGTTAAGTGTTACAAAAACAAAATCCTAAATGTTTGTTAAAATTTTGATAGAGTTTCCCCTATAACTAGACTTAAACTAAGGATATCTTAAGTATATATAACTATATTTTAATTCAAAGACTCAATGGTTTACCACGAAGTTTTCATAGACGAGAGGTTGGGTATAATGAATAATACTTAAAGGAATTGAATGATCAATAAAAGATTCACAAGTCCGCATAAAGTAAGGATTAATTTCTAATATAGTTACACCATAGTGCTGAAAGTAGAAAAATTATTTATTAAATAATATTTAATACTCTGAGAGAAAAATAAATATGTTTTGACTCTAAAGAAAAATCACTCTTTCGTAATCTAAACAAACTTAAAATGGGAGTAAGTGTTCGACTCAATAAGTTTAGATATTAATTATAGTCATAATGTCTATAATTATCTAATGCCAATGCAGTCCTAGAAAAGAAAGTGCACAAATTAAGAAATCACTAAATATCCACATGAAAAGATAAATCGGAGCTATTCACTCACCCATTCATACATATATTGGGAGTCAATCCCATATTTGGCTTTTTTAATCCAAAATGACCTCTTATTCTTTTATGCAGGAGTCTAGATGAAAGTATAACACCATACATACCAACAGCAGAGGCGAGAGTAGTATAATACTGTATATATCTCGTCTATCCATATACACAGAAGTCTAGTGAGAAGATGAACCATACATACTACAACATACTACATCCATCTACATGTATGTATAAGCTCCAACTTGTCCCTAAAACAACACAACATAATTAATGCAACAATTAAAAGATGTTCCTAATATAATAATTAGATAAATAATATAAGTGATGCATGAACATGCTAATCAAATATAAATAATATTAAAATCATCAAAATAATTAAGATACAACTCAAAGAGCTAATAACTCGATAACTGCTAGTCCGACTAAATGGAAGGGGAGCGATTGGTACCAATTACCTACAAGGATATAATAAATTCTATCAAGTTACTTACTATAAACAAAATAATTTAAACAACTAAAGCCAAAACAAAATTCTAAATGATTGTTGAAATTTTGATAGGGACTCCCCTATAACTAGGCATAAATTAAGGATACCTTAAGTATATACAATTATACTTTTAACTCAAAGGCTCAATGCCTTACCATGAAGTGTTCATAGATAAGAGATTGGGTGTAGTGAATAATACTTAAAGGTAATTGAATGATCAATAAAAGATTTGTGGGTCCTGAATAAAATAAAGATTAATTGTGTTGAAATTCAAAAAGGAATCTCTAACCGGAATAGAGTTTTAATATGAATAAGATTCATGACGATTAAATTAGAATAATGATTCTAATTATTCAAGTGTTTAATTATAATATTAAATGAGACACAAAGTGTTGCTTTAAATATAGATTGAATGTAAAAGGTGAAATGGTATATTGGATGGTAGCCGACTGTAAAATGGCACGGTCAAACCATACTTTGATTTTCTTACACTATAAGAGTCATGATGTATGGATAGATATCTCTCATGATCTCTCATGATTTGCACATTCAAAGCTGCTATCTTTTTGAAACACTAAACGTGCATTCCTAAGTAGCCTAGTCCTCAAGTCTGATATGAGTAGTTCTACAATTGATATGGTTGGCTCTTCTTGCCATCAACCTCAAATGAACCTCCTTATGCTCTTGATCCTCGTCACCGTCTATTTCTTAAGCTATTGATGTTCTTGAATGTTTAAATTGCATGATCTACTTTAATTTATTGTTAAACCTCATAATTGATTGTTGAGAACTTTCTGGCTTTGTTGGTTAATTTCATAGATTTGGTGATTTGATTGGCTGATACTTGCTTTTGCTTTTAGTTTGGAGAGGAAACTATGAACTAATGAAAGAAGGTAAATATACAAAAAGTTTTTTAAACTGAACTGAACTGTTTGTATTTTTAATAATTTCGGTTCATTCAATTCTGCTATTCTACTTTATTTTGGTGTTAGTTTGTATTTTGTATGAACTTGATTTTCAGTTTTCAATTTCAATTTGATTTCAAATCAAACCAACCAAATGCTTTTATCAGTTATTCTCCTTTCTCCCTACGGTTTTTCAGATAGTCATGCATCATGCTCCATACAGTACAATCGATTGCTAGTTTATGAAAATTTCACAGATAACACATGCAGCTGCTTGAACGAAGCACCTGCAACTGAAGCCAACCCCATCGTAAAGATTTGTGCATCTTTCAAAATTCATAGTATTCTCTACCTTGTTTTCTTCCAATTTACATGGGCTAACATGGGAAAGTCGCACTCAGCCTTTTTGCAAATAAGTGACTGATTTAGATCACAACAAATTTTCAATCCTGATATGTACATAAACTTGTTGAATCTAACTTTCACCAAAGCGTATCAAATTATAGAGTTTAATCAGTTGTCTTGTGATACTATGGTGAATAGTATATTAGAACAACTTATATTATGTATATTTTCCTCAGATATCAAGCCTCTCTTTTCTTTAGATAAAAAGAGGAACACATCAGTAGTAGCAATTAAGCTTCTTTACTGACTAACTGAGTTCCACTCTTAGAGAGTAGCAAGTCTTTCATTTCTCTGTAACTCCTAAGCTCTTCTAAGGCATCTGCTGTTTTCCGAGGCATAAAGAACCCAGATGCAGTAGCAATTCCTTCATCTCGGTCTGTATAGCAACTTGGATCTTGTCGTAGAGGAGGTGCTGTCCTCAGCATGTGCACAAGAACACCAACAGCAGCATCTTGAGATTTTTTGCCCATCAGTAACGAATGTGGAGTACAACCTGAATTCTTTTGCCCGTCAAGGTTCTGACTGCACATACAAAATAAATGGCAGAAGGTGAAGTAGTAGAATAATAAGAAATAAACAGCAATTACAAGTGTTGCATCAAGTTTAAGGAAATATATAGCACGATTAACAGGTGAACTCGAATATTATGGGTGAAAAAGGCAAGGGAAATAATACATTAGAGAGCAGTTTCCCATGCCCAAGAAAGAACTATATCAAAAGATTTTAAGAAACATTACATTAGTATTAACAACCTTCGAATCTGAAAAAAGTAAAAAATAAAAAAACCTGTGAAAACTATAATTCTAGCACTGACTTCAGAACCATTTTGCAATCGGTGTAAGCACTCAGAATGTGCACCTAAACGGAATCCATAAACAATGGCTATAGGCATGTTGAGAATGACTGAATCAACATCCCACACATGTGAAGGTTCCTCAATAGTTGAACTGATGCACTTTGTGACAAGTGAAATCACAAAGAAAAAAGAGAATATTTATGGTTGGTGTTCGTTTGCAATTTGGCAACAGTTAGACGCTCATATTTATCTTAACATCACTGGTTAAAGACAATAGACCTGTGCCAGGAAATCCTACAATGCAGCATTACCCTCGAGTGTCTTCACATAAACGAAAATAATTGCAAATGAAATGCATCAAGTACCCTGTTTTGAACATTCCCTCTTGGCAAATGCTATTGCTTCCCCAACTTCAAGTACAAATAGGTGTTATGCAGTCTAAAAACACAAGCAAACCTGCCTGATTCTAGCAATAATACTTCACACATTTTTAAGTATCTATCCAGCATTTTAAGGTCTCTTCTTATAGAAACAACAGCTACAAGAGAAGGAAAATGTGGAAAGTTGATGAAAGGAAAAAAAAAAAAACATTATTGATAAATGATTATATGATGAGGACTTGAATAACAAATCGACGAGCAAAATCATAAGAACCAAATGAGTACGACCTTTTTTATACATCATAAGATGCATAACTGGCTACATAATCAATATTGCACAAAAGAACAAATGATAAATTTCCAAAAAAAAAAAAAGGGCTGAGCACTTTTCGGTTTAAAATGAAAAACCGAACCAAACCAATTTAACTCGGTTTTTCAGATCAGTTATTTGATAATTCAGTTTGATTACAGTTACTATTTTTTAGAGAATTTTGGTTTTTCATTTAAGTTAGATTATTAAGATTAAAAAAGAAAACAAAAACAACTAAAAACTGAACCTATAAACATTAAATCCTTTGTCTTTCTATAATGCTTATATAACCATGTTAAAGAGTTTACCCTTGCCTCTTCACTCTTGTCTTTGTTTCAGAAGTTTAGCCTCCCTTGTCCCTTTTTTCCTTCTCTTCAACTTCAACTTTCAAGGCCTTTCCTTTGTGAAGAAAATGCCTCTCTAGTCCTCCATCCACCTTGAGGGCTTCACATTTCAAAGAGTCTAGGTCGTTTAGCTTTTCTTCCATTTTCTGCCTATCTAGTCCTCTGTCCATCTCGTCCAACTGTGCTCAATATTGGCTTTGAAGCAGTTGCATGGTACTGAGATGCAGCCCATTGATCCTCCATCCACCTCATCCCTCCAGATCAGATCTTGTCACCTCCAGATCTTAGCCCATGAAACTCCAGATTTCATCGCTTATGATCGAGATGCCTCAGCCAAATTTCCATCTTATGCAATCTATATTGTTTGTATTGATTTATACTGTTCTGTTGATTGATTGGGACAAATGTAATTGTGTTGAACAGTTTCTATTTTATTGTGTTTGTGTTGGATTTTATTATTTGATGAAATCTTATTATGATTTAGAATTTAGATCCTGTCTTTCTTTTGTTGGGATGAAATACGGGTGTTTCCGTGAGATGGTGTTCCTTGTCCATTTATTCTATTTTATTCATTTAATATAAGAATAATCCATCTAAAGAAGAGAAAGTGAAAAAAGATTAAAGTCCAACTAGGCTAATATTAAGGCATTATCCTCTATTTATATTACAAACAAAAGGTAAAAGGTCAACATCAACAACAGACAACTCTTGCAAACTACATTAAGGAAATCCCTAACAGAAATGAGGAAAATTAATGTTACTTGACAGGAAAATTTGATGCTGAAAACTTCTAGATTTTCTTTAACAAGTTCTTGACGCTTTTACCTTAAAAAAGCAAGCAACATAGAAGTGTTCACTGAATAGAATCTTGGCCCTTGAATTGAGGCATAGCAAGTCTGAATTACTTGGATGTGAATAACAAAATCCTCAAACACTTTAGTTGTTTGTCCAACCAAGTTTTGAGTATTACAATAACGAAGTAGCTTGTACATCCGATTTAGCATTTCACCTTATGAAATATACTAATTAAATAAACTTTGAAGTATCTATTTTTTTAATCTGAATCGTAGAAAAACAAAGCCCTGATTGAAGCTCACCCAAGTTCATTTGAGGTCTAAAATTATATTAGTTAGAACCTTGACATTTTTAATGATTATCAAGGCAAGTTTATTTCAACTTGATTCAACAACAACAACAAGCCTTAGTCCCAAACCAGTTGGGATCGGCTGTATGGATCCTCTAACAGAATAAGCTCACAAGCAATATCAACAATCACACGCCTTAGATTCCTTCCATTACGCGGATTTTACGCCTCCATCCAAGTCTATTACTAACTAAATTCGCATCAATATTTAAAGCTCGTAAGTCTCTGGCTATTACTTCCTTACAAACTGTCCTAGGTCTACCTCGACTTCTCTTAGCCCCATCAACCATCAAGTTCTCCAACTTGCGAACCGCCGCATGGGTAGGTCTCCGTAAAACATGTCCAAACCATCTAAGTCTTCCTTCTCTCACCTTATCACCAACCTCCACTACCTGTACTTTCTGCCGGATATGCTCATTCTTAATTTTATCCAATCTAGTATGGCCACACATCCATCTTAACATTCTTAATTTTATTTCAACTTGATTATGAAAATAAAAATGAATCAACTTCAATTTGCATTATTGGCATCAATTTGGTATCATCCATTTTTATTATAGATATTCTTGGAGATGTAAAGGAAAAATGAAATTTATTTTTTCAATCTTACTACCAATATTCAACATAGAAAATAGGGAAGACAGCAGAAACTGAAAATTCATCCAATCTCTTGTTCATGGTAAAGTGAAGAGCCTTTCTACTATTATGATCACAAATGTTCTTGCAGATTTTCGCCATGTATAGGAAGAATTGGTTATAAGCGGGATGGAAGAGTTGTTTGAGTAGTTACTAGAAATTGTCTTTTAAGGAAGGAGGGTATTATGGATGTCATATAAGATTAGGATTACATTTAGTTAATTCATTTAAACTGACATTTAATTTAGCAAAAATTAGAATTGTAATTAGTAAGATTAGTTTCTGGTAGGATTCTTTTGTAGTCCCTAAATATAGATATAATAATTTATCAATAAAGCAAACTTATTTTAGATTCAAAATTTTCAAGAACTAATGCTCTCTCAATGAGTCTGAGGTGTTAAGAGCTCCTTCCAATGAGCTCATTCCTATCCATCATTCTAAGACACAATCCATTGCAAAGGAACATAACAATTTAAATTGTTAGGTTCCCATCATGGATCACCATTTTGTATCTGAAAAACATTCAACATTCAAATATCCATGATTACTATATAACAAGCCCTTGTCAAAGTGTAATTTTAAAATAACAAAAGATTTTTCCAAAGCTACCTAACCTGACTCAATATACTAACAGAGGTAGCCATGGCTAGGAGGATTTGGCAACAGCAATGGCTTCAAGCTAAGCATCTTCTGCAATCTAATCAATTTGGAGGCATCCATGATCCATGGCTTCAAGCTAAGCATCATTTGCAATCTGAAGGCAGTTCCTTTATTTCATGACTTCACGATGGCAAGTTTCAAGGATAACTCTGACATGCAATGAGATGCAGTAATGGGTTATTGAGTTTCTTGTTTATTTCTTCCTTATGTTACACCCCGAGAATATAGACCTTGATCTTGCTTGTGTATTTGTTCTGATTGATTCTATATTTCTTTAAAGCTTGTGATTTTATTCTATTGAAATCCCTAATCCCGTGATTATTGTTTTATTTATTTATTTATTTTATTTTGATTGCCCTTCAAAGTTGGAAAGTCTCTAAAAGCCAATGATGCGTATTGCTTTGCTTTTTTCATTATTGATGGGGTTGTTAAATTTTTTATTGTTTCTTCCATAACTTGGATTTTATTCAAGCTGTCTGCTAATTAAGAACAAATAGATGAATACTAATCGTAATTTGTTCCTTGGAATCTTCTGTTGATTGTGACAAATTCTGGCTCTTGTTGAACCAAACCAATAAATATTAGTTCGGTTTGATTCGATTATTCTCATCATATTGGTTCAGTTCAGCCTAAAAATTAAAGTGATTCAGTTTTTGACTTTTCAAATTTGGTTTGTTTCATGATGGAATTGACTGACTGCTCGCCCTTATTCTCTGCAGTCAACTACAAGTTGGGAATCATTGGTGCATTATGAGGCCTAGTTGCGAGAGTGGGAGTTCTTTTTTTTTTCTTTTTTTTTTTAAATAATAATATTCAATGAATAGATTGATACAAACATAGAGGAAAAAAAGCTGGCAAAATCAGTGACTTGTACAAATTCTACCTTGTATTTATTTGTTTCTTAACATATATCAAGTATCTATATTCTGTCTATTTATTTTCTAAACCTATCAACTACTTATATTTGTAACACTCTCCCTCAAGCTACAATATAGATATCAACAGTGTATGAGGGACTTGCTTGATAGTGTAAATAAAAAAATCATTGTCTTATAATTAGATAAGGAAGGAAAGATGGGAGTGGCCTCAAAAAAGCTAACATATGAAGACACAAGATAGCAATTTAAAATAGGAGAGAAACACTCATACCCTTTTTGAAGATGATAATATCCATTAATACACATTTGAGAGACTAGGGATCTCATTTAGTTAATATGGACGATCTCTAACAAAAGTAAGTACAACCAAAGATACAAGGTCAATACAAAACAAAGATTTAGAAGGAAACAAAACATGGTATAGAATTTTATATTCTAGAGCATATGAAAGCATGCGATTAATCAGAAAACAAGCTATATATACAGTAACAGCCCAAAAATATTTAAGAATTTTCATGTGAAAAAGTAGGACTCAAGCTAGTTCAAGGACATGCTAATTTTTTTCTTTCTTCAACTCCATTTGGGTGCTGAGATTCTTGGAGAGATTCTTGAGAAAGAGAAATAAGAGTTATAAAAAAGGATGGGTATTGTAAACAAGTTTCAAGGTTGCTTGCGTGTTTTATTGTGGTCTATATCAATTAAGTTTCAAGGCAAAAATTTTAGAGCTCATTTGAATTTAACTAATATATTATATTGATTAGACTAGATTTCATAAAATTTGTTAGCTAAATCAAGCAACACATCAAATGTGAAGAATAGTGCAAGAGAAACCAAGCAACAAGCTCTGATTTAATAAAATGAAATATTCCTCTACCTAATTGTCAGATGCAAGAATAAAATTCATTTGCAAGTTTTGCAATCCCTTACGAATGAGGTACTGCTCAATTACTCTTGTAAGTATGACTTCTATGTGGCCTTTTGTCAAACAATAAAGCATGTTCACTTGTGAAAAATGGTTTAGTTTTTAAGAGAAGAAAATTGGAAAACAAATTTTTGACATATATGTGTGTTGATTTTCCTAACAGGGAATTGGAAAATTAGAGTTTTCTAGTTTTTTATAATTTAATTAAGATTTGGAAAATAATTTTAAATTGTTTTCCTCTATTTTCCTTTATAATAGAAATCATCTTTTTCCATTGTATTCATTTTTTTTATATAGATATAACAAACATTATACTATGAGTTTTTCATGACTAAACTTGAACAATCGTTTAAGAAAATATTTTTTCCAATGATAAAAAGCATTATAAAATAAATAAATATATAACATATTCAAAAAAATTTAAAATTAAAAAGGTTTCTAAATATATTTTAAATGATCTATTTTTCAATTATGAAAAATAAGAATAAGTTTTTAAGTTTTTTGAATTATGAAACAGGTCATAAGTTATTAGTGCATTATAGTAATTAATACCTTGTCTTCATAGAAACATCCCTCGTACTGTTCATAGTTACTACCTGCATGACCTAAAAACCGCAGTTTTATCCCCTTCCATTTTCAGAAGCACCAAAACCCACATATTATGTATATTATATTCTTATCAAACAATACACAGTTTGCTGTTTCATAAGGTCTTCAATGAACTAAGACAAGCAAAATATTGACACAGTTATTCACATAACCATGACATACAAGAATTCGTATGAGATACAATTCAGTCCAAAATGAACACTAGTGAAAAAGATCTGGCATCAATCTATCTGTTGATGGTAGGATAATAATAATAATAATAATGAAGTCATGGATATCAAGGACTGTCCATATGACTATCTCAGATATGGAATCAGAATAAGTGTTCCATATTTGAAAAGTTCATTTAAAAGATTTGGAAATAATTGACAGTAGGCAAAGTTCATTTAAAAAATTTAGAAATAATTGACAATTGGAAAGATCTATCAGTCATGATGTTATTTCCAATCAAAAGATCAATTTCAAAATGATGGCAAGAATTTCATCCATGAAAAATTCACAAGAGAAACATGCATAAGGTTTGATAATATGGAGATACTCTAACAAAAATGTCAAAATAAGACAAAACACAATGAATTTAGTGGTTATACTAAATAAATTAGAGGTTCACTGTCCAACAATTGACAGCTACTCATCAAAGCTTAACCTAATGGGCACAAATAATGTGACAAGAAGGATAGAAAACAAATACTTCAAATTTTTTAAAGATATTTTCGAACAATTTGAGTTATTGAAAATGATTTCAAATACAATGCTATACTGAAAGTGTAAGAAATTTGAATGGAGAACCATGACAGGGAAAATAAAAAAAAGCATGTTCATGACAGTATTGATTTCTTGGAAGCCGGAGGGCATGAATGAACAGGCAATCAAGATTTTTCTTTTCCAAAACTTCAAGATATCTTCCATGACCATTTCACACGTAATCCTGCTTTTGCCCCCTCTTGGTTGTCCAGCTTTTCATACAAGGGAGAATTATGTCATATACCTATGATATTTTTCACAAATCCCTACCATCCCAACCACCTGAGCTTCGCCCAGGTGGTAGAAGTTATCCATGTATTATAATAACCCAGGAGCAATGAGCGATAAATTTAAAAAGAAATATGAATCACAATGACAGGAAATGCCTCGAATATGATGGCATCAAAACCAAACTAGGCACTTGTCAGTCAATGCCCACATTATAGTCAAGTAAACAAGTTATACATGCATTGTCACAAAGAAAAATGAGAGAAACTGAAGTACCTATTAGGTGAATCTGAAGTATCAACATCATCAACATCAAAAGGACATGAGAAGTCACAATCTTCTAAGTCATCCTGGAAAGATAGTCTGCTAGGACTTCTAGAAAATCCAATACGTGGTGAGCCACTAGAAGATAGCAGTCCAGACAAGTGCCCAGAATCATCTTTGCTGTCTTTGAGAATCTAAAAGATATTAAAAATCAACCTCAGCAACCAGCACAAAAGCGAGAGAGATGGAAGTTTATGAATAGAAATATAAAGCCCGTCAAAAAGCACTAAAGCAGGATGAAAAACAAGGCTACCTTATGACCAGAATAATGATTTGCTATGCCAGGATTTAACTCTCCAGTCCTTAAAGCTTCTGATTTCCTGATTGACCGAACCCCAGATGGAGACTCCTGTGGCGAAGGATCATACCTTGTGCTTTTGGGAGATAAAGGAGGAAGTGAATTTTTACTTGGATCAGAAAAATTAGATGGAATATATTTAGCACTTCTGCCTGTCATTGGAAGGGGGATAGTTACAGGGGCAGTTTCTGAAGTACCAAGAGTTCGCAAAGAACTACCACTAGGGAAGTATGTTGGAGTGGAAGGAGAAACAGAAGGTGAGAATGGAGGTGAAAGCTGATACTCATCAGTAACAGTAGTCGTTTGATAAGTTGTTGGTCTATAGCTTTGTAATCTATTACCATAAGCATCTGTCGGAATATATGGAATATCATATGGCATGGGAGATGCTTGGTAGGAAGAAGGAGATCCACCAAGGGTTTGGTTGGCCATAAAAAGGGGAGCTCTATGAAAGCCACTTGTCCAGCTATGTGGGCGTTGAAAGGGGGTAGAAGTAGGTGGACATATTCCCCTCAGTGGAAAGGATGTAGCACGAACCCCCCTCCCTGAAGAAGGAAAAGACCTCAGAGGGTCAGTGGTAGGGCTACCAACATAATCTGTAATAATCTTTGGCGGGAATGTTACTAAAGGCTCAAGGTTATAATCTAACAGTGATGGACGGTAATTCACAGATAAGGAAAGATGGCCAGAAAGGGCCTCTACAGGCATAAAACTATATTCTTTCATCACTTTCTCCTCTGACCTAGAGAATGGTTCACAAAATGAAGAAACCTTGTAAATGATTTCAAAATTATGTGTTTGACTATATGAGCTTAGCTGCCGAAAGATCCGGTAAGCTGGGAGAAGCTTCATTTGCAAATAAAGAGAACGGAGAAGTATGATTGACTTCTTATATATCTTCTTGTAAGAGGCAGAATTTTCCCCAGTTTGTGGAGACATAAACCGCTGGGTCTTATACTGAACTACCCACCTTTCTATAACTGTCTCATTTGATCTCCCCTCAGGCACAGAAGAGTATAGATTGTCAACTGATAGAGAAGAAGTCCCGTCATGAACAAGTATTATGTCAATTATCATAGGGCCCATTACATCTCTTTGCCAAGAATGCAGGTTATCTAAGCCTGCAGGACGATCTCCTAGAACTAAATTGAACCATTTGTCACTCTTTTTCACCCGACAACTAGATTGAAAGTCACCATTACGATCTTGAGGATGAAGAGAAGGAATTCTGGAATCCAAAATAATATGCAGGCTCTTTAACAGAAACTGGGAAATAATTTGTTCCAATTTTCCAGATTCAGGATGAGAGTTATTCTGCAAATCCATGATTCTAATACAGAGAAGACGCCTGAAGCTACAACTTCTGATCCATCAAAGATAAAATAGCTCTGTTCCTAAGGTTAGTCATAAGCGAAGTGATGAATCTTTGATAGATTCTTCGCATGAAAAAGCAAATACAGATGTGGCAAATGAATAAAAAAGCCAAGTCATAAACATGCAAATAAGAGAAGCTCCTTTTTAATCAATCTGCAAAATGGGGATCGTGTAGCTGCAGAAGCCTTGGAAAAAGAAAGGCAGATCATTAAACGTAAAATGCCTAATGAAAGACCAAAATAAACAATTACCAGATCGAGAAATCAAAGCTTGAGGGGCATCAAATGATCCAAAGGACAAGCACCCACAACATAAATTCTGGAATCAAAACATAAAACCCAAACCAATAAATAAGATACAAACAAGATGGAAATGAAATCATCAGAATATACTGTAGTTGATCCAGTAAAGAAAATAAAATTATATCAATGGCGAACCACAAGATAAAATAGAAATAAAAAAAATTAAAAAAAAAAAAAAAACTTACAGAAAAAGAAGAAACGGCAATGCTACTGAATTCAGGTGTTTGCAATTGCAAGCAAAGCGAAAGATAGACGTGAAAAGCACATCATCAACTGCAGGTACAGGATAGCGTTGGAGCACAAAGAGACTCTGTCTAGTCTCTAATTTGTTGTGCCGCAGAGGACAGCAGCTGTAGAATGAAGGGGTTTCCGTCCAGTTTTAGCATCAAATAATAACAGCAAATAACTTATTCATTCTTCCATTGATCTCATACCCAAACCTTCTCTCTCTCTCTCTCTCTCCCCAATATCATTGTAAGATTAATCCGTGTAAGAAAACACAATAATGCTGTAGATCCATATAAGATCGTCAATACCCTAAGACTCGTATATCAGTAGTCAATTGATTGGCGACATTAACAACCTTTTGTTGTTGTCGGGGCGTTTGGGTTGGGTTAGGAGTTCGTTTACATATTATACCATATTAGCTTTACGCAATGTGCTTTACTGGCACCTCAACTTTATAAAGTTGATTAACTCTTAATTTTTATAAAATATAACTATTTAACTATTTTTATACATATATTAACTTTTATTGTACCATCACTGAAGTTTATAGTTTAACATTTTTTATATAGGTGTTCATATGTCCAGACCAAACAGGATCGGACTAAATCGAAACCGAATAACCCACCAAAAATTGAACTGAATTCCAATCGATTCGGTCCTGAACTAGATCGAAAAAACTTGGATCGAATCGAACTGAATCTAGACCAAATTAAAAATAAAATTACCTCCATGGACTTATCTTTTGTGCCTCCATAGATATCCTTTGTGCTTTTCAAGCTTCAACAGCTATTTGCATGAGCATTGGTCAACCCTCCTCCTCCTTTTCATCTTCCTTCCCCCATTAATTCATCCGGCGGCCGAGCCATCGAACATGCATGTATTTTACATAACTCAAAACTTAACCTCAATTCAAATTCAATATTTGTCACATCTATCCATGACATGTCTCTCACAGAATGACTAATGATTTCTTCATTTATCTACAGAAACAATTACTCATCCTGTAAGGAATAAGATAAATCATAGCCCTGTAAAATCCTGTAATAATTTTTCGCATATATATATTTTCACTTTTCCAAAACATCTCAAAATACAATAATCATCAACTCTTTCAAAATCGGATCATAATACAGTCTTGTAAAACATTATCAAAGTTAAATAATACACACAACATAAATATCTTTTTATTATAATACTGCCTCTACCGAAAGTGATAGTTACAAAAATATAAACTGTATCTATATTACAATAATATTGGGATACACTTTCAATTACAATTAATACCTCTGTAAACTTTTCCAACCAAGTTCACTAGTCTCCTTGCTTTCTCTTGCTGCTATCACCTGCGTTTATCAAGGATAAACGCTGAGTATAAAACTTAGTAAGTCACACTCACCCACACTTAACATACATACATTAATATAAGCATGGGTATCAACACCTATTGATTCCTTTTCTGAAATCATCATATGTCATCACAAACAACATGAAATTATCGTATCTCATCAAACCAATATGAAATCATCACATATCATCACAATTAATATAAATGACCTCTTTTAACATTTTTCAATGAATAACAAATATAATGATTCAATATGTAATGTCTCAAATAATGTTATGAATGCATTTCATGTTATGCACCCACCATCCACCTTTTCTCCGATGGCCATATTTTATATTAGATTGTGCACAATCTCTGGGTTTTAAATTGATAATCATTATCCGACTCACACAGATATTAGCACACAAACCGACTCACACGGTTCCACATACATGTGCATTACTCGACTCACACGAGTATATATGTGTTGTGCATTATTTATACTCAGATTATATTATCACGCAATCCAACTCACATGGATCCGTATATATTGTGTAATTCTCGACTCACACGAGAAATATATACGTCGTGTAATATTTTACTCGATTCACACGAGTATTTCCCCTGCTTCAGCACACCATGTCATGTATGATATGCTACAAACCATTTATGTCATCATATGCATAACATGTCTCATGTTTTAATAAGCATATGCATATGTTTTTCTTTACTAATATTCATATTAAAATAAACTCTTAATCATATCCACATCTCAATTACAATTAATTAATACTCAAATCATTTCTATCACAATTCATCTTTCACATTTTCTTTCTTTGGTAACATGTTAATCACATATTATACAATGCTCACTCAATATAGTCAATCTCATATGATTCATGCCTATATTTCTATAGCAACAAATCATTCTCATATAATTCAATGTTCAATCCATTCAGTCACTCTGATTTATTCACACAACTCATCAATCATCATTATAATAGAATTCAACTACCTCACATTTTAATAACATATCACAATCACAATAACAATTACATCAAAACATATATTTCTTTTGTAAATCATTTCTCATTTCCATGCATAAAAATCCAATTTTATCTCAAATATCACAGGTGGCTCCCAAATTACATATCCATAGCTCACCTGATTTTCAAATAATAATATCAACTTTAAGAAAGTCACAAGCATACACACATTTCACAAAATATCACCATGCACATAATAACATGATGAACCCATAAGTTTAAACATCACAATTAACAATTGTTTAAAAACATAATCATCGTGCACAATGTTACACGATGATCTCATAACTTACCTTCTATCAATTTTCCCTTATCAATCCTCTCACGTTCCACTGGATTAGGCTTGCTCCGATTACCTATTCACATTGTATCCTCGCATCAATATTCATAGCATTCTCATTCAAAAGCATTATGTAAATACTATGAATTAAATTCTACCCATATCTTCCCAAAACTTGTTCTAAGTCTTATCTTTTCCCAACATTTCTCCTTGAAAGAAGCAAGTCGCGCTCGCAAACCTACAAGTCGCACTCGCGAATACTTTTTTCAAAGTTACTGTCTCATGAAAAGCCTAATTCGCGCTCGGGAAAATTAAAGTCGCGCTCGTGACTTTGCAAACAAAGTTTCTGTCTGATTTTTGGACCATTTCATGCTCACGACTTCCCTTGTTGCGCTCGCAATCTCAGTCCAGAAGCTACTGTCTGGTTTTGGTCCAATGTCGCTCTCGCAAAACCAGTCACGACTTCCATTCCCAAAGGCAAAAACCCCATTTTTCAACTCTAAATGCTCTAAAACTTTGTACACAACTTAACTGCTTAACATTCAAGCTCCCATTTGAATTTTAGCTTATATCAAGTTCATTTAAGTTACTTCCTACTTAGCTAAAACCTATTAGCCAATAAAGTACCCTTTTTGCTATTCTTTGATGGTTCTAGTTCATTTTACCATCTATTCATTTCATTTTAAATCCCAAAACTTAATTGAGGTTCCATAACATATAACTAAGTT